>CAOKZL010000042.1:1800000-2021957 GCA_948472985.1 Iguana delicatissima | reverse complement strand
AGTTGGTTTTAGTCCATTTCTAATTCCACACCTCTTCCTACTATGAATATAAATTTAAACATAGATATAAATATAAGTACTTCTAAAATAGACACTATAACTATTTTGCTCTCCAGTTTATCCCCTTATATCAATCTTATTTCTTACAAATCAAATCCACTAACTGATAGGTCCCCCTTGTTATTTCTTACATGATCCATGAAAGGTTTCCATGTTTTCAGAAATGGTTCTATTGAATTCTTCTTCAATAATGTTGTTAATTTATCAGTTTCAGCTAATTCAATTACTTTATTTAACCATTCACTCACTTTTGGAGTTTCTTTATTTTTCTAATATTTCACATATAAAATTCTTATCAATTTTTTGTTGTCTTTCTCTAATATCTGTCCTGTCTATCATATTAAGGAGAAAAAATTCTGGCCTAAATACAATTTCCATCCTTAAAACTTTTTGAATATATTTACAAATTATTAACCAGAATTTCTTTGCTTTCTGATATTGCCACCACATATGATAATAGGAGCCCTCATGGTGTTTACATTTCCAGCATCGGTTATTCTTTTTCCCATACATTTTAGCCAGTTTACTTGGGGTCAGGTACCATTTATATATAATTTTATGAAAGTTTTCTTTAAGATCATTACACCTGGTAAATTTCAATCCTTTCCCCCAGATTTCCTCCCACTGGTCTAATTCTATAGTATGTCCTACACGTTGGGCCCAATATATCATACTTTCCATTATTTGCTCCTCTTCTGTATTCATTTTTAACAATAATTTATATATTTTGGAGATTAGATGAGATTCTTTTGCGTATAACAATTTTTCAAATTCATTTTTAATGTTTTCAAAACCATATTTTTTATCCTCTTTAAATTTCTCTCTTAATTGGTAGTATGATGACCATTGTAGTTTATGCCCTTGCATCTCTTGACTTTGTATGTCTTTGATGCTCCAGCTATCTCTGTTCTTCTTTAACATATCACTATATCTTAACCAAGAATCTAGACTACCCATTTCCCTTCTATAAAATGCCTCTTGTGGCAATACCCATCCTGGAATTTTATATAATTCTTAAATCCCACATTTACTTTTATTTTCCCATACCACAAATAGGCATGCCAGCCAAATTTTAATTCATGGCCTTCTAATTCTAACAATTTCTTATTTTCTAACATAATCCATTCTCTAAGCCAAGCTAGACATGTGGCCTCAACATAATTTTTTAAATCTGGAACTCCAAACTCTCCTCATTCTTTGGCATCTATTAAAGTTTTCCATTTTATCCTGGGTTTCCTTCCCGCCCATAAAAATTTTGAGATTTCCTTCTGCCAATTTGCAAAGGGGTTTTTAGAAAAAAATGACTGGGATTGTCTGAAACAAATGCATTAATCTGGGTAGGACCATCATTTTAACTATTGATATTCTCCCTAGTAGGGAGACATTAATTTTTTGCCACTTCTTAAAGTCATTCTTTATATTCTCCCAGGTTTTAACATAATTGTTTTGAAACAATTGTTGATTCTTTGTTGTTAATTCTATCCCTAAGTATTTGACTTTCTTCACAATTTCAAAACCAGTTTTCCTTTGTAATTCCTCTTCTTCTTTACTCATATTCTCAATTAATATCTTTATCTTTATTAATCTTGAGACCAGAGATATTACCAAATTCCTTTATTGTTAACAATAATGGTTCCAAACTACTGATTGGATCCTCTAAAATAAAGACTGCATTATCTGTGAAGGCTTTTAGTTTAAACTCTGTCCCTCTTATCTTTATTCCTTTTATGTCTTTATTGCTTCTAATTGATCTATTTAAACATTCTAACATAAGAAGAAAGAGCAACGGTGAAAGAGGGCACCCTTGTCTTGTCCCTTTCGCTGTGTTGATATATTATGTTGAATTTCCATTTATTATTATTTTAGCCTTCTGTAGGGAGTATATTGCCTTAATCCACTTCACAAAATTACTTCCTAAGTCTATTGTTTCCTAAGTCTATTTTGATTAAGAATTTCCAGTTAACATTATCAAAAGCCTTTTCTGCATCTAAAAATATTAACGCTCCTTTAATCTGGTTGTGATAATTCCAATATGCTAATATATACAGTACTGTTCTGATATTATATTTAATTTGTCATTTTGGTAGAAATCCATTCTGATCTTCATGTAGATCAGTGGTTCTCAACCTGTGGGTCCCCAGATGTTTTTGGACTTCAGCTCCCAGAAGCCCCAGCCACTATGGTCAATGCTCAGGGCTTCTGGGAGCTGAAGTCTGAAAACATCTGGGGACCCACAGGTTGAGAACCACTGATGTAGATAGTCCTGCAGGCTTGTTTTTAACCTATTTGCTAAAATCAATGCAAATATTTTATAATCATTTAATAAGGAAATAGGTCTGTAGTTTTTAACTAATGACAAGTCTTTATCTTCTTTTGGTAACAGCACTATATTTGCGTCCTTCCAACTTTCAGGAATTTTCTGGGTATCTAAAATACCATTCATAACTCTTTGGAGTGGTTTTTCCAAAACATCACAAAATATTTTATAGTACAAAGCTGTCAGACCATCTGTACCAGTGGTTTTACCTCTTTTTAGTTGTTTTATTGCATTCCTTATTTCTTCAATTGATATTAGCTTATTTAATTCTTCTTTTTGTTTACCTGTAAATTTCAAAATCTCATGCTTTTGTATATATTTATTTATTTGTATTTCTTTTACTTCTTGCTTTTTATATAATACTTGAAAATAGTTATGAAATATTTTATGTAGTTCTTTTTTATTGGTTATTATTCTATCTCCTTGTTTCAATTCTGTAATCCTTCTTTTAGCTTTTTCTTTCCTGAGTCTGTATAATAACCATCTCCCTGGTTTATTCCCATATCAGATTTTTTTTGGTTTTAAGTAAGCTAATTTACTTTTCATCTCATCTACCATCATCATCGTTGTTTGTTTTTGTAATATTTTTATTTGTTCCAAAATTTTATTATTCATTGGGTTTTTTGCTAATTCCAGTTCTTTCTTTTTAATCTCTTTAGAGATTTCGTCCATTTTCTCTTGTCTCTTTCTGTTCCATTCCTCACTTAATTTTGTAAAAGTCCCCCTAATTACCACTTTCCCTGCATCCCATACCAATATATCCTCTACCCCTTTGTCTCAGTTTAAATTAAAATATTTTGTAAGTATCTCTTTGCAATGTTTTGCTTCCTCTTTATATAATAAAACCTCATTCAATCTCCATCTATAATTTTGGGTTCTTCTTTTAAAAGTTAGTCTAATCGGATTATGGTCTGATATTATCTTATGTAAAATTTCAATTTTCCCCAAATTGCTTCCTAAATTTTTGGAAACCCAAATCATATCAATTCTAGATAGAAAATTATGAACATCAGAAAGAAAGGTAAATTCCCTCCTACTCCCTTCTTTTACTCTCCAAGAGTCAACTAAATGTAATTAATCAATTATTTCAAAAAATTCTTTTGCTAACTTGCCTTGATTTTTCTTAATTGTTTTAGCCAATAATCTATCCAGTTGTGGATTTACCACCCCATTGAAATCGCCCATTAGGCACTAGTATTCATAATCCAATCCTATTATTTTGTCTTTTAATTGCTTATAAAATGTACTTTTCTCAGTTACCGGTGCATAAATTCCAACCACTAACATTTGGCAATTATTTATCTTAATTTCCATCCCTACAAACCTTCCCTTATTGTCTGTAAACACCAGATTGGGCTCCAAATAGGGTTTAACATACAGGACTACCCCATTTCTTTTTGTTTGACCAGTCAATACAATTTTTTTTCCTAATTTCTCCTGAGCTAGCAAATTAAAATATTTATTCTTAACTCTAACCTCTTGAAGACATATTAAATCCAATTTTAATTTTTGTAAATAATAAAATATTAATTTCTGCTTTTTAAATGAGTTTATGCCTTTCATATTCCATGTAAGACACCCATTTAATTATAAACACATTTGCATATTTCTCTAATTACATCAAAATATATTCCAGTATATAAAAAAAGTTCTTAACCTCCTTGCTTATTATAGTTCTATGATATATTATCTTTATAACCTCCCCTTTCTATTATCCCTTCCCTTACTTTTGCTCTACTTCTACTCTTTGTATCCTCCTACTTACTCTATCTTGTTAATATTACCTTTTGTTTATCTCTCTAATCCTTATCTGGAATGTCCAGCTCCAACACTTCTTCTTGACAATTTCTTTCCTCCCTCTCCTTCCTTTGATCTTTTATTCGGGTTTCTTCTTCTCTTTTGTCTAAATCCTCTTGCTGTGCACCACTGTACCCAAATCTGTGGCAGTTTCCTCCTGACTTTTAGCTGCCTTTCAAAATTCTTTCTTGTTCTTTTTCAAACAATCTGTGGCTTTCTTGATTGCGTTTATTCTATATTTTTCTTTCTTGTAGGTAAAGTTAACTCCCTTAATTCTGTCCCAACTGAAGGGGATTCCTTCTTTCTTCAACACCTCCACCAAGAAAGAATAATCTTTTCTCTTCCTCAACAGCTGTGCGGGAATTTCCTTTAGTATTATTATTAATTTCCCATCAATTTGGATTTCTTTGTTGTAATGCACTGCCAGGATATGGTCTCTTATTGTCTTCTGCACACACTGCACAATTAAATCTCTTGGGAGGTTTCTCCTTTTGGCTGCCAGGGAGTTCATTCTGTATACATGGTCCACTTTCACTTTCCAGAAATTCTTCACTGCTTTCCAGTTTCTTTGCCAGTTCCTCAATTATTTTTTTCTTATATCCTCATTCAAAGATTCCTTAAATCTCAGTCATGATTCTTTTTCTCTTTGATCCATTAGTGCTTGTTGGTCTAGTTGTCTCTCCAGTTCTTGGTTCAAATCCTGTGTATCTCTTTTCAAATTCTGGATTTCTTCTCTATTTTCCTTTACATCTTTCTTAACTTGTAACATGGTTCCTTGCATAGAGTTAAATTTTGTTTTCAAATCATCCAACACGTCCTGTCTCTTTTCTAAAATCTCTAATTTCTTCCATAAATTTTACCATATAGAAGGGTACACCGTCATCCATGGATGTTCTTTTAGTCTGTGTATTGTTGATTTCTTAAGTTGTAAACCTTGTCTTTACACCAGTCATTTTTTTAAAAAAAATTCTTCCTCTCTTCTTCTCTCCTCCTTCTTCTCTTCCTCCTTCTTCCTCTTCTCCCTCCTCCTTCTATCTCCTGTTATTCCTTTCCTTCCTCTTCAGTTCCTTTCTTACTTCTCCTTCTCTTTCCCTTCTTTCCTCCTTTCCTTTCTTCAACTCCTTTTTCTTTCTCTTAACATGCTCAGGCTTTCAACTTACTCATGCCTTCTTCAACACACTTATGCCTTCTTTCCTCTTCCCTTCTCACTCCTTCCTTCTTGATCTCCTTTCTTTTTGTCTTCTCTTTCCCCCTCTTTCCCTTCTCCTTCTCTTCCTTCTTCTTTCTGGATCTTTACTCTAATTCTTCTTATTAGGAAAAAGGAGAGAATTTT
This sequence comes from Iguana delicatissima, assembly GCA_948472985.1. NCBI lineage: Eukaryota > Metazoa > Chordata > Lepidosauria > Squamata > Iguanidae > Iguana > Iguana delicatissima. The sequence goes on along the minus strand of CAOKZL010000042.1, from coordinate 2,016,450 downwards.
TTTTCTTTATGGGGGAAACAGAATATCCCCACAAAAACATCCAAATCAAAAGAGGGAAGAAAAAGATAAGGAAGGAAAAAAAGAAAGAAAGGAAAAAAAATTCAAAAATCAGAAGACCAAAAACCCAAGACATGGGAACAATATTTTTGGTTGTAATATATTAAAAGATAGTGCAGCTTATGCTTCTTTCAAAGGAGAAACCAGAGGAAAAGCATTCTTTAAGCTGTCAGCATTTCCAAGGTCATTATACTCCCATCAGCCACAAGATGAGAATGGCCTCTTTACTGCTGGGAGATTCTAAATAGATGTTAAACAACAGGACAGGGCAACAAGTTAGAGCTCCCGACTAGAATCAAAATAAAATCAACATATATTCAGGACTGTCACTTGTTTTGTTAATCATCCCCCTTCAGTCAAAAATCCAATTTATTCAAGCTGTTCAAACAGTATTGATATAAAAAAAGGAGGACTTATGCAGAGAGAGGGGAAAAAATCAAGAAAGACAAAACGAGACTCCACAGATTTGTAGATTTTTTTTCCAACTCCTCTCTCAGATCAAGCAAGAAATTGAAGTTTTTTATACTTCTAGGACCTAAATTTAGATGTTCATCTCAAAAAGGAAAACAAGAGGGACCCAGCCCTAAAGCTGGGGAACCTAAGATAAGTTGGAGCAGATCAAGATCAAGAAAGAGAAGAAGAAAAAAGACCACCGAAGACCTTCTCATCAGAGGTGTTTTCCCTAATTAATGATGAGGTCTTCTTGATTTTAAACAACTCAGTCCATATTACTCACAAGTTTCAAGAGGTCTGATGGATTGGTTGTGGTGCTGGTAAGGGGAAGGAAAGAGTTTCTCTTCCCGCTTGACAATGTGGCAGCTCTGCTTCTGAAGCTGCATCCCTTCGCAGTTGTCATTCCCTTCGAGCGATGGCTTGCTGGGACTCTTGCAGCCAAACGAGGAATCTTCAGGGAACCCCTAGTTCCTGGAGCTCTCACCTGCAGACTTTAGGCCAATTATAATCTGTGGGTCACCTCTAGTTTCTCGGTCGCGATCTCCCCCATCTTCGCCTGTTCATCACTGAACCAGATTGTGATCTCCCCCCATCTTCGCCTGTTCATCACCGAACTGGAAGTCAGTTGTTGCAACTTATTACATTAAAACAAACAAACCCTTCAGTATTTAAGACATGCTTTCCCTCCCATTTTGTCATTGCCACAGTTTTCACACTGCACATCTTTCTCATTGCACATTTTGTGTCCAATTGTACACAAAAAGCATGATGTGCAACAGAAATAAAGTGTTCTTAAAAAGTAACTTCCAAACTCTAGTGAGGTCTAGCAAGGCTCCTTTCTCTTCCTGCATTCACATGAGCATTGTTGACCTGTTTCTACAGACAGGCTATTACCGCAGTTTCCTAGCCCGAGCTTGGGGGATATTAGATATCATTTGATATCAATAATTTGGCCTCCTTTACCTATTCCTCTCCATGTGCTTGCGAGGCCCCCGGACAAGCATGCATACAGGCTCGGCTGCTAATCGCTGAAATATTCCAAACTAATACAAGCAGGCCAGAAATAGCCAGACTGCCGCTTCAGGAGACCTCAAGGCAAGTACCACATTATGTATGCACGCTACTTACAAAGAACTCCCTGCTCCGAGCAGGCAGCTTGACGAGCCGAATACTCAATTGCCAAGCTCTCTGCGTTTGCATACTGGCTATTCTATTGACAATTCGGTCTTAACTCAATCATGTAAATCACTGACCTTTCGGAGGCTTTGTCTCCAGCCCAAAACTCATTGTTGTCCCCGAGAATAGACTAGCCTGTGGCCGCATTTTCCCTTATAAGAACCCCTGACTTTGAGTGCTTCCTCGGATCACTCTTGACTTCCATCCCACCTTGCTGTCACTTCGTTCAGCGAGCCTTCCCCTCAGCTCCTTGTGCTGAGAACTCCACTTCAACGGACCTTTTCCTTCAGATTTTCCGGGCTTCAGGACAGGTGCAGTATTTCCCATACCAAACCTCCTCTTAAAATCCCTCCATCCCACTCCAACCTTTCTTTCTATAGTTCTTTGTGTGAGTGTGTGCATACACGTTTGACTGTATATCAATAAAAGCAATTAGTATTAGTTACATCTGTTTGCTCATTGACTCGGCCTGACCCCATAGACATTGGGTAAAAAATCTCGTTACGTTACTCTGCCTCTCGTAGTGCTAGCTTGTGCTCTTTGCTAATTCCCAACTTTGTAATTTGGAGCGCACTTAGGAGTCCCTCATGGGACCCCCAGAAATCAGGGTAACAAGGCGTTTAATCTTCAATGATGTGCTGTGTTAAAACCATCTTAATCTACTGCTGCCTCCTTTTTTTATTGCTTCATTTGAAAATTTTTCAGATTGTGCTTTTGATTTGTGGGTTGTTGTTTTTTTTGGCTGTGTGCATTTTTTTTCAAAAAATGATAAGCTGCTTTTGGCTACAGATGTTTAATAATTATTAATCATCATATTAATGCAGTATGGGAGGCTATAGTTCAAAGAAAAACAAAACTATATTGGATGCCTGCAGTTTATGAGCTTTCTAGGTCCTAGTTGCTTTGCATTAGACCTTATTTTAGGCAAAAAAAATTGTCTGCCTCTTTTAAACATGGAAATGCAAAATCTTTGCATTTTGTTTGGTTGCAAAATACATTTGTAAGCAAGAGGTGGTGTCATGTTTTCTTTGTGCTAATGCTGCAACATTTCTCTTTTAGCTCTGCAAGTTGTACAATTAAAAAAAAAAAAAAAGCCCAGAATCAGCTTGTTTAGATGAGAGTCATAAATGATGGATATAAACACTGCTTCTTTAGACTGGAAGATAAGTGATCTCTGTCTACAGATTTTTAGTTTTGTAATTATTAGTTTTATTTATGTTTTAAACACATTTACAAACAATAGTGTACTTCCTATTTGTTAAATTAATATGGTCGGCTATCATGGTGTTATACATCTTCCAGCTACCTTGTTTATATTAAGTCCAAACATTGGTCTTCATAGGTCTCCTTTCAAAATTAAAGAATCATACAGTTGGATGAGGCCACAAGGGTCACCTAGTCCAAATGTCTGCAATGTGTACACAACTACAGCATTCCTGAAAAATGGAAGCCACCTTGGATCCCATTCTGGGAGAAAAAGGCAGCATACAAATATAATTAATAAAAATTAATAAATGCCCATCTGATTTTGTTTAAAGACCTCCAAAGAAGGAGACTCCACTTTCCCACTCACTGAGGTAGTCGACTCAATGGCTAAATGGTTCTTACAATGAAGAAGTTCTTCCTAATGTTATAGGTGAAGTCTCTTTTCTTGTAGTTTGAATCCATTGATTCATGTTCTAGTCTCTGGAGCAGCAGAAAACAAGTTCATTCAGTGATTGTAAATTCATTGGTTTAGCAACTGTAAATCACTGTGGCAAAAAGCACTATTCCAAAACTCCAGTTGATTTATTGGTAGAGGAGAAATGGTGACCCGATTGCTATAAAACCATCTTCCTTTAGCTCCTCTAGCCATAAGTCTGTCAACTAATGTCTCTGTAACATTGCAAACTTGATTACAGGGCATATTGTTTGCTTAAATCAAACTTGTGTTGTGAACTGTACATGGTCAGGTTAAATATGACATTGGAGTGCCCGTTTTGAGTTGTGGGCAAAGTGAAATGCAACTGACAGTTGACATGAGAAACAGCAGGTGCTTTACTATCTGAAAACGAAAAAAGAAATAAACCTCTCATAGATATGCCTATGGTACATCTATAACACCAGGTGCAATCTCCAGCTAAACAATAACATACCCTTCATGTTCTTTCTGGTGGTACAGTAGAACCAGAGGGTCAAAGTAAAAGAACTTTCTACTTAGCATGGCTGATGATGTCTTCTGCCCTGTAAAATCAGCTACAGTTTTTACAGTAGCAGCCAGGAGGGAGTGGATTTTCCCACAACGATATATTGTAAGGCAGAACATTTTGGAATGACTTGGTGTTGAATGGGCAATTTAGATTTTACAGAACTACTGGTAGAGAGAAAAAAAACCTAGAACTGGTTTGTTGACATTAATCCAACTACTTGCATTTTGGACTCTCCTTAGAAGTATACTGATAGAGACTGTTATGTGGAGCACCTGCATTTCAAAGTTTGCCACTTCCATTGTAGTGGACTTCTTTCTGTGCAAACAATATTCCAGCTCTATCCACAGATGGGAAAGGCTATCATATCCTATGGACTTTGTGGTATCTGAAGTCACAGATTGGCGCTAAATAATTTTTTTTCCATTGAAAAATATATTATGTCTAACTCCTGTATTAGGTTTTTGGTGTGCGTTTTCCCCTCTCATGCTAACAAAATAGCCATTGTCATGTTTCACCGTGTGTTTTCATATCTTTAGAAGGGGGAAACATCTTAAAGTAGCAGTGCTAGTTAAAGATGTATTAGGACACATGGGAGTAAGTAAAATAACATCTTGCCTACACCTGACCTAGTTTACAGAAGTAGGCTCTGTATCTTTTAGGTCTGAAACTTGGATTACAATAATAAAAAAAATTAATCAGAATACAGCCTTTTCGTCTGAGATGGTTTGCTAGCTCTATTTAGGAAGTGATGCACGTTTATTAAAAAGGAGTAATCCAGGACAAGTTAAAGATTATGGAAGATTTCTTGTAATTCTTCATGTTTCCCAGATCAAACTCTATATATTGGTAAAAAGATTATCCTAAAGATTTATGTATTTTAAAAAGCTTGTCAGCATACTAAGATGATGATTGTGATTATAGAGCTGGGTGGTAAGAAACCTTGGAAGCAGTAGTTGATATTTTAAAAATGATTGCTGAAAGGCAGTTATCTATCAGGCCTTTCCTTTCTAATGGAAGGCATTAATGAGAATAAATCAGGTGGAATACTCATGTTTAGTCAAAATCAAGCATCATCATATATAACAAGATTTGGTCCTTGGATTGTAGGACTGCATTCTTAAATGCTTTCCTAGGTCAAGTAAATGGCACATGAGATCCTTGTGTTTTTCTCTCTTCATTCTCCAATTTGTTCCCTGCTTGAGATTATGGGTGGAAGAGAAAACAGAAGGCAAGGGGATTAGGAAAGGGGGTTATGGAAGCAGCCATAAGATCAAAATTAACCCTGTGGCACTTAAATCCCAAGGGATATTACTGTTCTTGTTCAAGGCTTGTTTTGGAACAAATAAAGAGGGAAGAGATCTAGTCCCAATGAAAATTGACTGTATTTTTAGGCCATGTGCTTTGAGTAAGTTGCGCATGCAATCAGGATTTTTCTGTGTGTGAGGGTACACTTGAAGAGCATTTGGATTTACTCTCTTTTCAAGGCAGCTCAGTGTCTAGCATTCTGTGAGCCTTATTGTGTTGCCCTCAGAAAAGACTTATGCATTTGTTACATCTCACTTTGTCCTTAAAAAGCTCCAAATTTCAGTGCATCCATCCAGCACTGGCCAGGGCCACACGCCTTGTTATAGGTGAGGTATATGTGGCTGCCAATTCCTTGGCCTGTTGTATAACATTAAAGAACAGAATTTACCTTAAAATCACTTTGAAAGTGTAAAATAAATGGCATAAAAACCAATACAGGCAGTTAGCTCTGTGAGAAAATGGGTGGTGGTGATGGGGCAACAGAAAACCAGCTGCAGCTTTAATGTCAGTCTAGGATAAATGGTGGATGCACTGGAATGTAAGATAAGAAACACCATCAGGATTGTAGCGAGAGAGGAAGACAGTCACTTCTCCATGACATGTGAATAGGAGATTTCTTGTGAAGACTTAGGGCCTTTCTACATTACACTGTTATAGTGCTATGATTCCACTTTCAACATCCTATGGAATCCTGGGGCTTGCAGTTTAGGGAGGAACATTTAGAATTCTCAACCAGAGAGCTCCTTGGCCACAGTAAACTACAAACCACAGAATTCCACAGGATGTTGAAAGTGGAATAATAGCACTGTAACAGTGTAGTGTGGAAAGGCCATTTTTTCTCTTTTCTTTTCATGTATTTGAGGGAAAAGACAAGCCACTCTTCATTTAATTATCCCAAAGGTATGAGAGCATCTTTAGCATTTCTGGTCTTACTGGTCTCTCTTGGGGCATTTTCAGCATCTCTTCCTACAACTCAGTATCTGTCTTGGCTGCAAGCTGGTTGCCTTTTGTTCCTTAGTCCAAGAGATAGGCATGGGCAACCAGTCCCGCTTCAGATTGCTTATTTACAGACATCACATTTTTCAATATATATATTTGGCTGCAACTACATGAGGTTGGTATCCTAGCTCCACTGTGTAGTATCTTTGCCCATTTGATCTCTTGACTGCCACACATACCCCTCTTTTAATCCAAGCTGAAATCAGTTTGGAAAGCCACACATTACTGTGTGCTTGTGTTTGCTTTATTGGTTCATGTCCCATGACCACAGCTGCTGTATTTTACTTCCACAACACATGCATATTTGCATATTTGTTCAATCAAACAGCTTTGCTTTCTCTTCATTCTGATTGCCCATTCCGAATTTCTAAAAAGTAAAGCCAGTAGAGAAGATGAAGGTGAAATGCTGACCTATGAATGCGTGCAACAGTATGTATATAAAGGTGTAAATACAAACACCAAATTCAAAAAATGAAAAAGAAAATAAATTATCACCTTTTCCTGATGCTAATACAAACAAGGGAGCTACCATTTCTTGGAAGGAAATGATCAGGTGATGTAGGTGACCAGCAACCAACCTGGCCCCACTTTCCCCCATCCTCCCAATCCCAGTTCCTCCATGATCCCAATTTTGGGGTCAAACCACACATTTTAAAAACCTAGTTTGTCCCAGAACAGAGGAGTAAACAAAAGGTTTTTAAAAATCACTTTAAAGCCCTCAAGCATCAAAAAGATGTTTTCACATCTGAAAGAGAGGAACGTTGTGTGTTCCAAGAGGACTGGGATCGAAGTAAGGATGCATTATTTAGTCTGTGTAGATTAACCCTCAGTTTAGTCTCTTGTTTGGTGCTGGTATGGTGTGTTCTCACAGCCAAACAGTGGCTGGAGTGCTTGGAGTTTCCTAGTACCATTCAGTTCCAGGCATGCATTCATGAAAAAGGAAAAGCCATGGTTTTGCGGGAAACAACTGTTGATTTATCAGGACTGTGTGACTGCAACTAGCTGTTACCTGGGAGCTTCCCTGGCCATGAACTGACCACCAGCTTGTGCCCTGGCATTGTTGATGTAAGTCTGTGCTGGGGCAGGGTATTGTTGCTCAAGAAGATAGTGAATTTCTCTTTCCTCAAATAGCTGGAAAAAGACAAGTCTAATGTAATGATTCCAGTATATGGCTATTGGATAATGTTGGTCATTAAACTGAGATACGGTAATTCAAAAGCAGCCATGGCCTGTTCATATTGAAGGTTGTGGTGGACAGGTTTGTTGTTTCCCAACTTCAAAAAATCTTTACCATTCTTCTTTCACTGTAGAAGCTGACAGCTGCAACTTCCAGTGAAATTTTATGTAGTTAAGAGATAGAGTGAAACCCAAGTCATCCATCTTCCTAAATCATTTATTTTCACATCACATCCATCTTCTTGACCCACCTGATCCTGAAGAAGAAGCTCTACTCTAATGGGTATGATGACAGGGTTGTAATAAGTAGATAATACAGGGAAAGGGGAGCATTTCTGTACCTAATATATTGTGTAAACTTTAGAACCAACTGGAATTTCTGATACTGGATCAGTAAAGGAATCATACAGGATGAATGCTTAATTTTTACCAGATACAGACTGGCTAAAAATAGCACAATCATATTCATGCCTACTAAAGAGTAAGTGCTATTAAACTCATAGGAATGTGCTACCAGGTAAGACTGCAGACATACTCTCATTGTAGGGTAGACTGCTTTAGCCATAAATTTTGAAAGTGCTGGATTTCACCTCCATGTTGATTAGCAATGTTGTCACGAGTATAAAAAAAACAAGACAAAACAAGACTTGATATATAAACTTGTGTGTTCATGGATTGCCTCTGGTGTGGAAACATACAGTTTTAAAGTTTGGTATTAATTTTCAGTTGAGGTTGCTCTTGGTAGGTAAAACTTGAAACAGAACAATAGCAAAACATGTGTGTAAAAAGATGTGAAATATGGGGTTAAAATCCAGAGTCTTGAGTGATTTTTGATGCACCACGCTGCTTCCTTGTGACATGGGGGTGAGGCTGGATTCTCAAAGGCTATGTCAGTGGAACGTGGAACACAAATGACTGCAGCTGGTAATGCTCTGAGAATCACTGTAGCTATGTGGAGACAGCCTTATCTGTAGAGATGAAAAAAATACTAGAAAAATATTCAAAAAATGAGCAAAAATCCCTGAAGATAAGAATCCTGGGTTGATGAGGATCTTTGCAGTTTGGGACTTATTCTGTTCGAACTTTGCACATCTTTAATTTGTACAGAAAACTTTTTTTTTTTTTGCAAAAAATAATATTTCGGTGTGGAAAGATTATTTTCTGTGCAGAGAAAGCTTCAATTAGAAAAAGCTTCAATCGTGAAAAATTCACATGTGGTGGATTTGCATTGAAAGCAGCTTTTTCTGTGCACGAAACAGCTTTTTCTGTACAGAAAATTGATCACTGGAATCCTATATGACTTTTCACTCAACATAAATTTGTGTACACTTACCTAAGTAGCAGAGGCACTATGAAACCATGTTAGCGAATTGTGAAGATGCATAACAGGACAAAGCTTTTCTTGCACAGAAAATACTGTTTTCTGTGCAAAACAATCATCTGCAAATTTTGTGCAGACTAAGTCCTGAATTGCAAATAGACTTTGAAAACTTTGTTTTTCTTTCACATGGTGGGAAGCAACTTCTGATAATTGCTTGTTGCTTCATTAAAGGAAGAAACTTAGTGAAAAATTACATCCCTAGTCATCAGAAGGGTGGTTACACGGTGATGAACTGGCCAAAACAACTACCAACATGATGGTGGTGTGAATTAGTTATTATTTACACTGATGGGAAGACTACATGCATCAGTGAAATCACGTGTCTTCAAGGTATATTGCAAAGTGTTCAACACAAACTGGAATATTGATATTTATTTTTGCAATGCCTTGGATAAAAACGGTTTAAACAATGCTGAGTACAGATGTTATTTTTCATAGAAACTTCTTATTTCAAAACAAGTATATTTCAATTTCCCACAAAAGTTAAAACTGCATGCAGAGATACGGTTACTCACTTAGGATGCATGATAATGTATTGGAAGATGTTTGTTAAAATTTAACAGGTACAGGACTACATCATTTTAACAATGCAATTACACAGAACTAGAAAACTGACTTTGTAGTAAAATATAAAAATCTACAATTATAAATATAAATTTGGTCCATGGAATCCACTCTAGAAATATTTACAGTAAGTAACAGCTATTCTAAATGCCTACCAAAATCTTAAAATGTTGAATATTACAGAGAAGAACATATTTACATTCTACCATATTAAAAGTTAAATTTCTAGCAAATGTAAGGAATGCTATAAATAAATGCAAGTCAAATGAATACTAAAACATTACGTTTGTTGCCGAGAACCTTAAATTTAAGTTAAAGTAAAGCCTGAGAAATTAGAAACTAATACTGTAAAAGAGACCACAATTTCATTCGTAGAAACACAGTAAAGTTCGATCAAGTTAGTTCAAACTTAACAAAATGCATTACAAGAAATATTTCATAAAGGCACACATTGTTAATGATGTAAGTTCAGCAATTAAGTCAGCTGCAATGTTTGTTTGAACAAGTGAAATAAAAAGATTATCTAATAGCTGGACAATCCTCCCCCCTTTTTTTTTAAAAAAAAAGAAAGAAATGTAATTTCCAGCTCTGGATAATCATGGTAGGTCATGTTGTGTCCACAGTCAGACTAAAGATTCCAAGCTCTCTGCTGCGTTGCCATCTGGTAAAGCTGAGCCATTACTGTCTATGGATACTGAAGGATTTTCTTCTTGCCTTGAGCTAACAAGACTGAGAATAGTTTTGTAGAGAAACTGATAGTGGTCCTAAAGGTGTTGCCGGGGGTGGGGGGAGTGGAATGAGGAGAAAAGGGATAAAGTTAGTGTGGCTGGTCTCAAAGACAAGCACCACTCCTTTAAAAAGCAAACTCAGCTAGCAAGTTCTGCTGACAAGATTGTTGCAGCCAAAGTGAAACCACTGTAAAGCAAGAAAGAGACATCTGCATCTGCATGTTCAGTGGAACTTTAATGTTTGAAGAAGTGTAACAAAAGTCTTTAGGAGAAATATCTTAAGGATACTAATGCCACAAAAAGAAAGAAAGAAAGAAAGAAAGAAAGAAAGAAAGAAAGAAAGAAAGAAAGAAAGAAAGAAAGAAAGAAAGAAAGAAAGCCAGCCAGCCAGCCAGCCAGCCAGCCAGCCAGCCAGCCAGCCAGCCAGCCAGCCAGCCAGCCTGAGCACCATACAATAATGAACTGAGTAGGCAGATATGGTTAGCTGTCAGGAAGTCCATGAAACAAAATGAAGCAAGCTGCTACACAGAGAAAGAGAAAGATAGAAACCAATCTCAGTGATCACTTAATTTAGGAGCTACAAGTCTATTTTTCCAGAAAGAATGCAACCTTGCCCAAAACAGTTTGAATGCAATTTTCCTATACTACCGAAAATACAATGTCTGTATTCTTCCAGGCTTCAGGTTTTCAGCTCTCATCCAGCTTATTTCCAAATCTAAGTTGGCACCTACACAGTCATTCTTTATTCTAGTGTCAAAAGGAACTACTGCTGAGTATTTCCAGAATATTGTGGCACTCTCATTAGATGTGCTCACCCAGTGGCTTCACAAAGATATTAAAGTGCACGATAGTTAAATGAAACCCCAGGGAGACCTAGGTAAATGAGATAGGGTTGAACAGAAATCTTCCACAAATCTTGAATGGTCCTGTTGGCAGGAGCAGTACCTTTGTGTTGCCCTGTGTTCCAAAGTTGACTGAACAAGATGTTATAGTTAATGCCATCAAATGCCACTGAGAAGAGGGGACGGCAATATAAGTGTTTCACTTCTCCTATATTTTTTCTCAACAGATGTAATTTGTTAGGGCAGCCAAAGTTTCTTTTGTGCACAAATCAGGCCAGACCTTGGAATGAATTAGATTCAAACAAAAGCATTCTGTCCAAAATGTATTAAATGCATAGAAGAACTATGATAGTTGTCTTGCAGGTTTATGAGTAATGGTTCACGGTAACAATCTGGAGCCATTTACTCCTAAAGAAATATTTGTCACATAACAACTTAATTCACATCTATTTGTTCTAATTGGCTTTGCAAGTGTTGTGTGTGTGGTCTTCTGCTGAGCCATTTATTAGGGTCATATAACTGACTTAACCACGAAAGTATTTGAAACTGTGCACATTGAGGTACACATTCCACTGACTTGGAGAAAAAGCTTATATCTCTAGTGTCTGCAGGAGAGCACCATCCCAGGGGAGGAATATGTATTTCATATTTAAAGCTGTATTAGTCTACAACTAGACTGAGACAGAAGGGTTAAATCTCCCCCTATGCACAACAGACCAAATGAAAATTGCCACCACCACAAAGGTCTATTACTAACCCTGATATGTTTTCTAATTACTCATTTTGCAACATGTGTATTTTATTCCTGTGTCAATCAACACTGTACTGGTAAACAGCTTTGTAAATAAGTAAACAGACACCAGTAGTTCAACTATATCTGCCACTATTGACTCAGTTTATCGTTCATATTAACATTCTGAGATAAAACACTGCATGCAAGGGCCATAGTTCTAATTATGTTTTACAAGGTTTTTTTAAAAGAATGTAATTATATCTTTTTGTTATATTCATGTCACAAAGAAAACTATGCAGGATACTGCTTACTTACAATGTCTGTGAAGACTCCAGGCCTCATCAAATTGATCATCTTGGCTACGTGATAAACATCCACACAGTTTTCATTTTCCAGCTGATGCATCAACGTTGTTAATGCACAGAAGGTACCCGCTGTCACTCCTCCATGCCTTTTTGAAGGTTAAAAACAACAGAATATTGGAAAAAAGAGAGGGAGAGGTCATTTTAACAAGATACAGTTCTCTAAATAAGTGCCTTTTAAGAAGCAGGAGCAAGAGCAGAGCATCAGGAAACAATCAAATGGCCATTATCTACCAAGTATTCATGTCAAAGGGAACAGGTTTCCTAGAATATGAACGTGTGTGTGTGTGTGTGTGTGTGTACACACACAAATACATACATACACACACACACCACCACCACAACAACAACCCTTTTTGGGTGCAGTTTATTCTTGGATATATTCAGGAGTGGGCCTATAAAGTCTACTTAAACTATTGTCCCCTGCCCCAAATCACTTTATGCCTGCTAATACAACCGATTTCTACTTTCTTGATAACCATTTCTGAAATGAGATCTCAGAATCGTTTTGTTTATGTAATAAATCCTCTGGAATTGAAATGCTTCTATAAAATTTCTGTGCTGTCAATATTTTAGTGGCTTAAAGTGCATCTCTATTACATCTACAGAAGCATTCCTACAATTCAGTCAGTCCAATGGCTTAATCTATTTAAGATACAACTGTTTTATTATACTATTCTCTCCAGCTCAGGATTCTTTCCTTATTTTTTTCATCCTTTGTCTAGCCTTTTATTTAAACTGTTCTATTCACTGAACAAGGACCACATTAAGGAGCTCTGGATAAAACTGATTAAAACATGGTGAGATTTATATGCAATAAAAATGTTGGGTGCTTTTATTAGATTCTTTAAATGTACAGATTCTGCGTGAAGCACATACCTATATAGTGACTTAACATATAAAATGACTCAACAACTGCAGCAGGCACATTGTTACTTACTCATCATGCACAATCATTGGCCCATCTCTATTGGAAGTTTCTTCTTTGATGACATTTATTAGTTCAAATGTTTTACTGATTGGGCTGTCTGGATTTGGCCATTTCGGACACTGAAAATGCCTCACTTCAAGAACATAATCATCCTAAAAAAGTGAAAGAGACAGAATTAATATCCTCAACAACTCATACTATTCAAGGGAGAAACTGTGGCTGGAATTCAGTATCACACTTAAGATCCATAACCTGGAGTTATGGAGTTATATGAATCCATAACTGATCTGTATTCATGATCCATATGTAGTCACGATTGTGACACTATTGCCATGATTGTAACTCATCCCCAACCTCCTTTATCAGGCACAGTGAGAGAAGGAGGTCAATTCTGCAGAGACTGGAACACAGTTGGATATCATTTCCACCTCCTTCCCACCAGCAGGTGAGGCTGCAACAATTAGAAGCAGGATGTCTGCTGCAATTACGTGTTGCAACTTTGTTTTCTGGTGGAAGGGGAGTGGAAACATCATCTACTGGCACCCTTATCACCAGCAGAAAGGTCTTCCTTCTATTGGTGCAGCTGATGCTGATAAAGTAGGTTTGGGAAGCTTGGGTTGGGAAATGTTACTTAATTATCTAAACGTAAGTAAATAGCCCATGTAGAATTCCAGCCTGCGTTTATTTCTTGTAATGAATATATACTGACAAAGTATGACTGGGTTTTGTTTACAGGCAGGCACACTTTTATTTGTTCATAAAGTAGGTGATTATGTACAGAACTGTTTATTTGTATATTGTCATTGACAAATGATTCAAGTCCAAAAATATGTAGCCAGGATCCTACTGGCGACTCACAGTGAGGAAACTATTATTTACACAGACATTAGCACTTTCTTGAGCAGTACACACCAGTGGGTGAGAGACAGCAAGAAAAGCTGTCTCTGTTAGGAGAGAAAGCTGTCCTCAAATCACCTGGGAGATGGCAGAGTAGGTTCCTCTCCCTTACAGAGGTGGATCAGTAGACTCATTGAATCAGTGGTTGAAAAGTGAGTCAACATGTAAGCAAGTGTAACTGATTCAGCTTGAGACTAATAACAGGATTCAAACCAAAGTTTAACAAATACAACCTCCCCTTTTTTTGGTTGGAAATTAAATTTCACTGGATACCTTTTCTTTCTATAGACAGATTGTTGGAAACCTCCCTCAAACCCCTTCCTCATTAACAATCACCATAATGTTACTAATAACCGTCAGATATAATTCATAGTGCTATTCTAGGTGGGAGGGACATCAAGGTAGGATAGCAAGAATACCTGTGTAGCTTCTAAAATGAAATCTTGGATTACAAGCTTCTCTTCATTTGACAAACATTTATGTTCTTCAGAAATCAGGCTGACTTTGAAACTCTCACAATTGATAGGATCCTCTTTGTTTGGCCAGTATACAAATTCATCTTCAGCCTGCTACAAGAAAATGAAAAAAAATGCAATGAAATACCAAATTAGCTATAAACTGGAATCAAAGTAATCTCAATTTGAGTGAATTCTTGAATTCTTGCGATGTAACAATATAACAATATAACTATTGTTACTATATGAGACTATTTCCACCACCCATAATAAAACACTAGTAAAGGCAAAAGTGTATCTTTATTTCATTCTCATATTCTTAACATCAAAACAACTATTAGATGAACTGTTACAGAAAGATAGCATATGGAGTTCTATATTTTCTGCTGAGCCATAGAAGCACTTAATGAAAACACTGTTATGAATGAAAGTGTTTAATACTTTATCATAATCTTACCATATTCTGGCTATCTGGAAGCATGACAATTATCTGAGCATTGTGGTCCCATATCATTCTCCAAAAATCTTTAATTGTATGTAGCAGGGGATGCTGGGTAATAATGAATTCATTACTTTGATAATAACCCTGCAAAGTAAACACATTCAGTTGAGGCCTAATATATCCTGTTCAGTATTAACATATGAAGACTCTATTAAAGGATAAAAAGTACAGCTAATTAGAGAAACACAGAAGATGAAATGACAAGTATTTGGATTATCCTATTTCAGCTTGAAACACAGAAACTCATGTAAGGTTAGGCTAGAACTTAGACAGCATCTTCAGTGCTGGGAGTTACAGCCTAAGAGTAGCCCTGGCCAAATCCAACATTAATCCTACTGAAATAAATAAGAATAAAGTTAGTTGTGATTAACAAGATTCATTCATTTCAATGGTTCCTCTTGACTTAGTACATTATTTCATCTGGTCTGTATAACTTCTGCTGAGGTAGGTAATGGTTGCAATTCTATGGCCATGTCTGCACTACACTGTTATAGTGCTATTATTCCACTTTCAGCATCCTATGGAATTCTGTGGTTTGTGGTTTAGGGAAGGGCATTTAGAATTCTCAGCCAGAGAGCTCTTTGGCCTCAGTAAACTACAAACCCTAGAATTCCATATAATGTTGAAAGTGAAATAATGACACTGTAACAGTGTAGTGTAGAAATGGCCTATGTCTCTATTTACCTATTTCCATTTACCTACCTATGCCTTCACCCTCAACCTGTTTTATAGCACTGCTTCTCTGTTGTGGAGTTCCAGGGTGAAACTGTATATAAGACCTACAACAGTTCTACAGAAAAACTGAAAAGTAAAGATAATTCCCCCTCCTCTCCAGAAACAGAGTAAACTTTATTTCAGAAAAGGGTATAGGCAGCTGTTGTCTATTTTCTCTGTTTTTGACATTTCATATCATTTTGATCTGTAGTGTAAGAACTGTAGTGTAAGAATGGCTGCATTCCAGCTTTAGGTCCACATGCAGTCCTCAAGACTGCTCTTCCAGCTTTTCAGTGCCTTCACACTCCATAGGATACCATTTTTTTCTGCTTAAAAAAAGAGTGAGGTGATACTCCTAGTATTAATTAACTTTTAATCAAGAAACATTAACTTTTTTCAGCCCCCCCAAATCAAAAACTACCAGTTTTTTCAAAATCAGAGGCGGACTGCTTTTTGCTGCTTCTTTTTGTTTGTTTCTTTTTTGGGCCTATTATTGGCAGTCCATGCAGCCTCTATATTGTTCCAGGAACCATCCCTTTCTCTGGCGAAAGGCAAGAGCTTAGTCCATGCTGGGAGAACCTAAAAGAAACACCAACCTCCTCTCGGTGCTCCTTTGAGAAGAAACATCATTTTCCTACCCAAGCATTCAAAAAGGCCAGACGTGGCATCATAATGGAGGGAGAATAGAAGGGTGGTGGTGCTTCTTTTAGGTTCCCCCAGCATGGAGTAAGCTCTTGCCTTTCGCCACTCTACTCAGAGAAGAGGATGGTTCCTTTTTGGATAAGGGGTAAGGTACAGTGGTTACACTGACCCATGGATAAGTTGACCCAGTTTAGGGTGTCTGTGTGTGAATTTTTTTACTAGGAGTTTTAGATGTATATACAAGTATATATAGTAAAAGAAGACAAGTCTTGTAAGCATAATTTTTTCATGCTGCTTCATGTCTGCTTGAAAAGAAGGGGGGAAATAGACAAATTTTCCTATTTGGAACAGTAGTGGCAGCAATAATGGTGTGTCAAGGACAAGGAAAGAGGTAGGTGGATAAAGATCCTCTAGCAGAAGAGAAAGCTTCAATTAAGATGTGCAGAGCAGGGATCTATTATAGTTCTTCATCCAGAAAAAGACTGTCTATTGTGTCAGAACTAGATTTTACTGCACAGCGTTAGGCCTTACTGAAAGTCTTTCTACTCGAAAGACATACAAAGATATGTATATGTGTGTGTACACATGCACAGAAAAGATATAATGGAACCCAAGGGGCCTCCAGAAAAGCTGAAAAATGAAGACTACACAAATTGCAGTAAAATATGTGAGAAAACTCACCATGATATAGGAAGCATTGATATAATCTGTGCCTTCACCAGACAAGGATGATATACCAACTCTTGATCTTTCCACTGTAAAATGAAAAGTAGGGGTTTATTGATTTTTTTTGGCTAGCAAATGTGCCAAAATGTGCTGTTTAGTTGCTCCAGACTGCATCTTTTTTCAACTCAAGAAAACTGAAGGACCATCTGCCAGTCATACTGTCCAATGTGAATCATATTTTTGTACCTTTATTCCACCCAGCTGCTTTTTCTATTGATTGGTGGGCAGCAGAGCTTGGAAATGTTATTTCTTTGTGTTAAAACATAAGAAATACACCCTTCTAGATGAGAGATTCCAGGAGAAGTAGTCCTAAAAGAAATCATTCCAAGCTCTGTAGTGACAACAAGCATAGTGTAGGCCTCTCTCACTTCTCTCTTAGTTTGGCAGTGGTGAAATACCATGGACCCAGGTTCATCTTATTCCTGTTGTAAAGTGCTTGACTGTTAATGTTAGTGATAAAGGTTGACTATGCAAAAGCATTTCCTGTCTTGTACTGAGGGCTGACAGAGTGAAAACCAGAGAGGGCTCTTGTCCCTTTCATAGTTATGTAGAAAAAGGAATTTCAGCAAGTATTGCTTATAGCCTAGTTGCAATGACAAGCCACATGTGGTAAAATTCCCTGTTCTATACAGTGAGGAGCTATCTTTAGTTTTCAGTCTGGCAACTCTATGTGTACCACATCAATAACATACAACTTAGGGGAAACTCATTTTTGTGAAATGTATATGAAAAATCATTCCAAGCCATTCATGGGAAATTGTTCCCCACTGTGGGTGGGGGAATCATGCTTAAAAATACTTCAGAAAAAAAATGTGATGATTAAGCAGATACTGCCTGTACCATACAAAGAGCCTACTCTCTTAATAGGGTGCTGCTCACACAACCCCTTTTCACCAACATATCATTGTACATATTTAATCAGATCTGAGTGAGCTTGTATCAGCTTAACTGTGCCAAAATTCATGTAGTCACTACGGTTCCCACCCATTCAACATCAGAAATGGTCACAGGCATTAAACAGTGGCAATGTCATCATCGCCCCACCCTTGAGCTTTCTTTATAATCCCTGAAAACAATATTAGGATACTAGACTGAATGGCTCATTGAGCTAATCTTTAATAAATGTTAAGATTTTCTCAACAAACCTACCAGGAATTATGGATGAAGTCCTGTTCTTTTCTCTGTTAGACTGCTTTAGCGCAGTAGAATAATCACATTGTTGTATATTAGATTGGCTAAGTAGCTGAAGACAAAATTAATAAAAGGAACAGAATTTAGTTTACATACATGTGACAGGAGCAATACATGCAAGTAGGGTTCATGCCAAGACAACACATTACAGATTTTACTGTTCAATGAATCCTACATCTCCCATTTGCTTCTAGTCATACTGCAGAGGGCAGTGGGGAGGGGTGAGAATGTTCATTTTGCCTGAGCCAAGATTTGACTTGGGGAATAACAACTGGATAACATTTCTAGTTGTGACTTCTGGGTTTTCTGTCATCTCTGGACTAGATTCTAGTGTGCCTCCTGCCTTTTTATTACACATGGTAACAGAGGTTTCCAGCCTATGCTCTCAGCAAACACATAAGATGCAACTACCTAGCCTCCTTTCAGCTGCCCAAATATCAGGATGTGCACACTTGAATGGCCATAAAAAGGAAACATAGTGTCCCTACATTATGAATTTTTCTAAACCATTTTTTCAAAGCCTTATTCAACTCCAGGAAATCAGAATGAGATATCAGCTTTTTTTGTAGCGAAGCTATAATTCCTAAGCATTCCCTAATTTTATCCAGCAGCTACTTGACCATTTTTGTACTGAAGTGAAACTTCTGGCTCCTTGGAAACTAAGGATCTCACCTTGAATTGTTTCTCTAATCTTGTCTTCCCCATTGGTCCTGGTATTAAGAGTGAATTAACATAGGCATGAATGTGACTTTCAGGTACTTCTGTCTCTTTGCTAAGTATTGCCTCCACAAGTGCATCATGAATGAAGACATACTGTTCCTGATTTGATAAAAAAGGAAATGTTTGCATAATGTTAAAGAACAAAACCAGGGCAGATCTGCCAAGATCATTTAAATAGCAGCCACAAACACATTTTTCTTCAAACTGGGAAAAATATAACTAAACAAATTAACCAATATCTCTTTTATGCAAATATTAATCAAGTTATACTATTTGTACAGTATTTACATAGAAGACAATGTCATCTGAGTAATTTCCAGATTCTAGGCAGATTTTTCTACTTCTACTCTGCCATTTCAGTACCAAGTAGGAGAAAATTCATAAGGAGTTCATCTGAAAAGAAGTTTATGCTGTGTAAATACTGGAGTGGCAACAAAAAGCCGTGACTGTGCAGGGAGAACTGTCCCTTCTCTGATGCTGTCACCACCTTTCACTCAATTACATTCATTTTTCAAGGTCTGCACTGACTTCCTTTAGCAGATTGCTGGATGAAAGTATGAACTTTTCCAAAATGGGTTTAGCATTATCTATGAAAAAAATCAACTGAATGATTCTTCTCGCCATTGTAGCTTTTTAATACTGTTCAATAGTGTCCTTTATTACAAATATTATTTAGTGAGTTGTAAGAGCACAGCAGGGTTTTGGAATCCGCTGTTTCCAAAATCTCAGTGCCACCTGACATGCTATTCCAAAATTTGGTCCTTTTTATAAATGGCCTCTGATGCAGAGCATGAGATGTTTGGGAGGAAGTGGAATAAATTTTGGAATGTTTGTGCACCCATACAGAGATGCATGTTAACCATTATATGGGAGCCTGTAAACATTCTTGTTGAGGTTGTCAGAGAATGTTCTTCTAGAACTATGCTGCAATAAAAGCTCAGACACCTTAAAATGGAATATAAACCATGTTTTATTATGCTCCCCCTTTCCTTCCTTCCTCTTTCTTTCTTTCTTTCTTTCTTTCTTTCTTTCTTTCTTTCTTTCTTTCCTTTTTGGTAGATGGGCCTTAAATTGCATTTAGAGTTTTCTGACATTTTTGTTTTATTTTTTTACTTTTACTTTACAATACTTTAAAATGTGTGCTCTGAGATTTTGTGATAAAGAACTGGGACATTGAAAACAGAGACAAACCACTTTTTCTTACCTCTGTTTGCACCAAGTAATTCCTTTGTGTCCGTATGTGCTTCAGGAATCCAAATACATTGACAGTTCCCTCATGCTGAATTTGTTGCAACATACTATCTAATACTATGTATGTACCTGTCCTTCCAACACCAGCACTGAAAAAATGAATTTCAAACTTATTTATGAAACTATTTATTTATAACAACAACAATAAATAAATCTATTATATTAGATCAGGGAGCATGAAAAAAAAATGAATAGCAAAAGTAGAACAGCCTACATCTATACTTTTATGAACAGAGCAACCCACAAAATAAAGACCTTTGATGTTATATGCTATGTGATTGTGAACCTGTTGCTAGAAAGCAGTTCTGTTATGATTCAAAGCTGATATATTAAAATGATAGTTAAAATGCATCTGTCTCTAAAGTGAATAAGAAAGCTAACTTACATGGTACATCTGTATGTGTAATGGAATTCACATGAGATTGAAGACAGCCATGCTATTTATCCCCAAAGATCCATGGAAATGTTCTTTATCTATATCTATAGCTATACTGATGTCTGGAACCCTGTTTAGCAGCTGCTATATTGTAAGCTGGCATCATGATAGCCTGACTGCTAGAGATTCACGTTTAACCTCCTGAACTACCAAACATGACCTCCAAAACCAACTTTTTTAGCCTGGCAGATCCCCGACCACAGTGTTTCTGAGGTGCTTAAGACTGGAGCGCTGGGAAATGACATCTGCAGTATGGTCCCTGATACAGGGTGCCTTGGGACAAGTGGCTGTGGTAGAACTCTGAGCGATCTCTCAAGCTGTCTGTTCTCAAAGCATGTTGCAATGAAGGAAGTACTACAGACATCGTCACCCAGTGCTCCGATCTCCAGTGTCCCAGAAACTCTTCAATTGAGGTGATGCCAGGTTGTGAAAGCAGGCTGGGGGCAATGTCAGTTGTTAACTACTATGGTGATGCAAGACCACAGCCTATACCTGTATTTATAATCTACTAGCGTATTTACCCAGCGTTGCCCGGGATTTTCTTTTCTCATAGGTAACACATGTTAGAAATACCCTAGGAATTACCTTATCTTACCTTAGGGATTAAATGAGTTTGAAATACACAGATTTGAGATCCTGTGTCTCTAATTCCCCAAACTGTCTTATCCAGTATCTGTAACTTTTCCCCATATTCTCCAATCCAACCTGTATTTAGAGTTATTAACATACAGAGGTTGGGTTCCCGAGGGAGATACACAGGCCTCCTCTTCCTTGCTGCTAGGCCTCATCTCCATAGCACTTGGCCAGGCCCAGCGGCTTTCTGCTTGAGAATTCTAAAGGCCCCTCCCTAAACTGCAAACTCTGGGATTCCATAGAATCTTCTTTGGCAGCCAGTCATATGAGGTCTTCGCCTGACACAGCCAATTACCTGAGGTCTTCTCTGCTTGACATGAACAAACAGACAAACTTTGACTTTTATATATTAGACCTATAACCTATGCTGGCATCCAGTTCAATATTTACTTTGTAAGCCACACTTACAACACTGCAAATATTTTCATTCATGTTTACGGTTATTGCACCAGTGCAATATTTGAGACAGCACTAAAACCTAACTTAGAAGCCAAGCGGTGTCACCAACATAGGGGATTTCTGAGACACTGGATTCCCTGCAACTGTCCGTCAGAAAGTGCTGCCAGGAGAGGGATGGACACTTCTTCACTTGCCTCCCTATTTCCCAGCACATCAGAAATTTCTATTTAGAAGTCACTGCCTGACTTCTAAGATGGATTTTTGAGTATCACATTGGGAAATTTAGCTACTACAGAGCAATGTTGTCACAGCTATGTCTCCTGATGACAAGATCTTGGTGTATATCTACTTACAAATCACGTAATAACATTAAAATGCAGAAGAATTTCAGTAAAAACAACTGACCTGCAATGAACCACGACTGGTCCTACAGCATGACGTTTAGCATATGATACCTTTCGAACAAATGTGAGCACTGGTAAAGTATATTCAGGGACACCCATATCAGGCCACTGCGTGTAGTGATACTGTGAAACTACACGGCCACTGGGCCTTCCTTTTTGAGAACCCTACAAATAAATAATAACTGTTAGATAACAACAGAGGGGAGTGCAGAAGGCAAATAAAATGCTTATCATGTAGTAATTATACAAATTACAAATTTCACATTTTGTGTTAGTGTAGAAATTGGAAAGTGATTTTAAAGTAATTACTTTAAAGCAATTCCTTAAAGTAATTTTAAGCTGGATCTGACACGTGGAAATATCAGTTTAACCAACTGACCCATTAATATGAGAATAGCAGAAAAGGACAGGTAACAATAGCAACGTAAAAAAGTAAGAAAACAATGCATGTTTTCTCAGTTGTACAACCCATGGCATTCAGTGAGACTTCCCCTCAGATGCAGAATACCACAGCTTTAATTGCTTCATTTATCAATTAAAACTTCTAGTTCTCTGGCTAGGTCCAGAGAGTCCTGTCTGTGAACAGAGGAGTTCCTCCCATTTGTAGGAGGCTCCTCACCACTATCTCCTATGAATGACCTTCAGTCTTCCACAGCAGCCTTTCAAGAAGTGCAGGAGAATCAGAGACTGGCTTTTGGAAACTCTGGATGAAAATCCTGTATATATAGTAAAAATTTACTATACAATTTGAAGAAAAACTGGAAATATCCAAAATTCTGCACAAATGTTCAACAATTTACATAGGGGACTGGTTATTTGAATATTCAGGGTCTATTTTCATCTATCTGGATGAAACACTTAGTTGATCATCCTAGTATTCTATAACATTTTTTTTCCGGGTTAGGTATTAGTCTAGATGAGAGCTGTATGTTTTTCTAAATCTGTATGAATGACTGCAGTGACTGCAGTATTTCTCTTATTAGTACATATCATTCAGTACTCAGATTCCTAGCTTCCAAAAAACATGTTGTCACAGACTAATCCTGCCTTCCTTATCATCCCTGAGCATTACAAAATAACAGGATTTTGTGATTTCCAAAACTCAGGTACCACTTGCTGTTGATGAAGTTGATTAATTCAAGATTTTTATGAACTGAAATAAATCTGTTAATACTGGCATCATGAGGACACCATCTCTCCAGAAAAGGGAAAATCCAGTATTACTGAATTCTGCAGTGGAATTTTCTAGCACTCCTAATTATACCATTAAATTTGGTCAGGAGCAAGCTCCTGTAATTTCAGTTAATTTCATATAGTAGATGCAATCATTTTAATTTGAGTGCAAATGCAGTTGTAGTCAACTTGCATGTACTGAATTTCCTAGTCACTGAGGATTTTTACAGATTAGTCAACGAGGATTTTACAGATTAGAGAATTGCTTCCAAGAAGCAAAGGAAATGTACCTCACAAGAACAAAAAAAAATCCAATGAATCAATGAATGTATTTCATGTAGAATGGCCTTTGTCGCTTAAGCTGAATTGCTACAGAAGATGCTTTCAAACATGTGAGAGCTGTTAATTTTTAATTGATATTTTTAGTCTCTTTTATGTTTTGATTGTGTTAATTTGATTTGATTTTATCACCGCTCTGAGTACTATTTGATGGGAGACATAAGTCTAGTCAATCAAACTTTTGTGATTTTGTGATAATATCAGTGCTATGCATTTAAACTGTGACTTACCTTTTTCACTTTTGTGTTCCTAATAGTAAAGTTCCTCACAGTGTAGTAGGCAAGAACCTGAATGCTCTTCTGTGTGACTAAAAAGTTGCCATACTCTTCACTACCATCTGCTGGCCAGTACTGGTCACATTTTCTCTAAAAATAAAGAAATAAATATTTGTAAACATTTAAAATAATGCTTTATATAGCATAGTAACAAACAGCCTTTGTTCTTGCTATGTATCTGAGTACATCTGTGGTTGTGTGAGAAGAGAATTTCCACTTATAAAGTACCTGTACAAACTGGATATTTTCAAAGAATCAGTTATTGTGTACATTTTATCTATTTTTCCATTAAAAAACAACAACAACAGAATGAGCATTTGGGATGCTGGACAAGACAGTATCCTTTTAAATCAGAAATAAAAATGACAATGATGCGTCAAAAACTAATAAGGCCACTTTCACATAATGCAATCATAGAGTCCTAAGAGACCTAAGCAGCAGGCAGTATTTCTGAGAATTTCCCCATATCATTACATTAAAGTTCTGGCAATATAGAAATTTTCCTATTTATGCTGCCAAGGAAACCGAATAACTTCTCGCCCATGAAGGGTATATGAGACAAAATGAAATGAGTGAAGATCCAAAAAATCCACTGCACACACTTGAGACACTTTAGCATGTCTGAAACTGAAACTGAATTCCTTCTTTTGTTTTGGACAGTCCCACAGCAGGCCTTTTTTTGCTTTTTAAACAAGTACATTGAATGGTACCTTGTGCAGAACACAGAATATGTCATTCAAATCTTGGTCATGAGGTTCTGTGGTCCTTTCTGTGTTCTTTGCTACTATGACAACACAACCATAAATATAACTGGTTTAATAAACATAGGGGTACAGAAATAACTGAGAGTCAGTGTGGTATAGTGGTTTGAGCTTTGAACTATGTCTCTAGAGACAAGGGTTTGAATCCTCCCCCGCAACTTAACCATGGAAACCCACGACGTGACCTTGGACAAATCATACTCTCTTAGTCTCAAGAGGAAGGTAAAGGCTTACCTCCTCTAAACAAATCTTGCCAAGAAAATGCTGTGAAGGCTCACTTCAGGGCTGCCATAAGTTGAAATGACTTGAAGGCACATAACAACAACAGATATAACAACAGAGATAACTGACTACTGAAGTGGCAGTGAATAAAAGGGCCAGACTGGACATTTGCATCCCGTTAGGAAGCAAACACCAGCTTTAGTCAAATAACCTTTGCCCTGACATGACAGGGAGAATAAAAATTTGACTTTCTTCCTCACCTGCTGCTTAGCTTCCTTGTAGCTCCTACTAATATAACAAATAATTGGCATGCTAGCTGCATTTCCACAACTGTGCCATCTAGTTTGCCTCTCAGTACCATTCTGCAGAAAGCCAGTGTGGTATACTGGTTTGAGCACTGGATTGCAACCTGGAGACCAGGTTTCAATACCCTACTTGGCCATGGAAACACACTGAATGACCATGGGCAAGTCACACACTCTCAGTCCCAGAAAACCCTCTGATAGGTTCACCTAAGGAGGAGCACTGTAAGTTGAAATGACTTGAAAGCACAGAACCACTGCCACCACCACCATTATGCAGACTCTTCAGAGGAGTTTGACAGTGAAATCCTAAGCATATTTACTGAGAGATCCGTCTCATTTCTAAAATAAGCTTTTATTCCAGTAAGCCTTTATTCCAAAGGAAAATATGCACAGTTCTGTAGCCTTTCAGATATTTAGAATACTTTGAATCAGAGCTCTCCAGAAGAGAATTCTAAGTACCTCACAAAACTATAAGCCCAAAGACTCCATAGGACAGAGCTATGGCAGCTGAAATGGTTTTAAACTGCTATCATTGTGTAATATATATACATTTTGATCAGGCTCACAGAGAAGGAAATTTAAATAAAAGAAAATATGTAATATGATTATACCCTTCCTTTCTCAACAAGGTTAGTTATCATTACAATGACTTCTACATTATGTTCCCAAATCATTCTCCAGAAATCTTCTGCTGTTGATTTTAGAGGCCCTTGAGCAGCAATATAAGCTTTTGGTCTGTTGTAGCCCTACATTAAACAAACAGAAGAAACATACCAATTAATAAATGACAAAAGTTTGCAAAATATGGTTCATCCATTAAGACTGAGATACTAAAAAAATATCTTCTACCAGAACATTCAACTTTGAGGGACTAATGCCTGTAACATGATTTTCAGACTGCAATAATTTGAACTCTTTTTCAGATCCACTGCTCCACTTGCATTCCATAATAGTAAACAGCTAGAATTTTATGATTTTCCACCAGGATGGAGGAACATACAAAGCTTGTCCTAAGATCACATATCTTCCAACAGCATGGATCAACATATGTAGTATGCTATGTATGGTAGGTTCCACGCAACAACAATTTTATTGAGCAAAGCAGACCTAATTTAGCACGTATAAAAAAGTATTCAGATGGGCTAGTGGGAATGTTTTAAAGTCAAACAGTATGCCATTAGTGGCGAATGAAGTTTGGTTCTCCTACTCTGATATTAAATACAATGGACAAGATTTTGCCTGGGAGATGTAACTATGACGACACAGCTATGACTTGTCTCCCAATCTGACTCTCTAAAATACACCTTAAAAGCCAGTCAGCCAAACCAATCAAAGGAGTTTTGCAGTACTGGTTAGTGGGGCACAAAAGGATGACATGTCCATCCCCTTTCAAGCAGCAAGCTGCAGTGCAACAAGACCCTCACACAAGAGTCTCTGCTGCCGCCTCTTATGTCATGGTTTGTTGGCAGGAGAAGATGGAACATGACCCTTCAATACTCACTTTCCAGCACCAAACTCTTTCCATTGGTGCAGCTGCATGTCTTTTAAGGTGGGTTTTAGAAGCAATTTTGATTGGAGCAATGTAGCTGTAATCCCAAATGTGAATTCTCTGCTCATAGAGTAATTTGTAGCCAATGTTTAGTATTAACCAGCTTCCAAGATTAATGCAAGGATATAACTGAATAACCAAACACAGAGGCATGTGTTTCTTGAAGAAAGAGTAGAATAAATATATAAACTACATAACAAAACCTCCAAGTAGCTTCTTCACAAATACGTACTAGATATATATACTCCCTATCTAAGGACTGACTTTATCAATTCCATTTCACTTGTGACTTGATAGACCCTGATGGTACTTCCTTTTCTCCCTCACAGCTTTGCATTGTTGTTCTCTTCAGGTTATTGCTCACAGCTTTCCATTGTTGTTCTCTTCAGGTTATTGCTATTTCTAGTGCTAAAAAAATGTCCTCTCATCTACCACAGTTAAGCAAAATTCATGTTCTACAGATGCTAAGATAAATTCTAGCCCAGGCTAGACAGATTAAAATGGGGTGGGAGGGGAGAAGGAGAGTGGAACAGAAAGGATTACTTACATCAACATAATTGGCATTAATGTAGTCAGTAACCTTTCCATCCTTGTCTGCAAGTTGTGCAAGTTTAACCCTACTGTGATCATCTGTATTGGATGGAGGAAAAAAAGGTTACAATAAAGACACAATTTGAGCAACAACAGTGATTTTTCATTCTTTGAAAGTTGAAATCCAATGTTGTAAGTTGGAATATAAATATTTAAAATGATTCCTTCCCCATATGCAAATAGTCTTGCTTGTTCAGCAAGGACAGCAAGATGCAAGCACCTTACTTCAATTACACCGGTGATGAAATCTCTGCGCTAGCTGCCAACGAACTCCTAAGCAAAATTCAAGATGTAAGTAATACTAGTAATACTAACTGCCAATGTACTTCTAAGCTCTACATTTCTCAGCACCCAGATACTTGATGTACCACCTGCCCTAATATTAACCGACCTGGGATGTAAAATTAGGGATGCTCTACTGATGGTGTTCTTGAGAAATACAGCCCATGAAGTAACTACAAGTGGCACTGCCTTCTTGGTGATAGCAACTCAAGTGCTGAATCATATCACAGATGGGTTGATTCAATAAAAGAAGCAACAACTCTGAGTCTGCATAATCTGGGAAGAGTTATTGATGACTGGGGCTCATGAAGTTGTGTTAGTCAGAGGGTGTCATAAGTCAAAGCTGACTTGACAGCAAGTAACAACAAGAAAGAAATGCAAAAAAATGTTTTGCATTTTACCGCTGTTTAGACAGTAACCTACAACATACTTGTGCTGGCTTTTGGAATACAGTCAGCCCTCCACATTTGCAGGTTTGACATTCATGGATTTGACTATTTGCAAGTTTCTCCAACCCCTGCCCTCCCACTTCAAGTGCTTCTTTTGGGGGGGGGGCTTCTCTCTTGGGGGCTCCAGTCAGGCCACATAGGATTTAAAAACCCACCTCTGGTCCTCCTTTTCCTCTACCAGTCTCTGCCTGGCCAGCTAAGGATGGCTTCCTGCCCATCAAACCCTGTATCCATGCCCCACACTCACTGAAGGAAGGAGATGGGCAAGAGAGAGGAAATACAGGACCACCATGCCACCATCTCCTTTCCCTGACCTGGTTTAGACTCTGGATGCCCACTTTCCCCACCTGTGCCTCAGCCTCCTTCCCACAGACACACAAATTTTGTTATTTGCGAACTTTTCACTTTTGTGAGGATCTTGTGTCCCTGACCCTAGCAAATGTGGAGGGCCAAGTGTACAAGCACATGTACCATTTGTTTTAGTGCTGGTGGTTTTATTGTATTTCATTATATATGATTGAGTCTAAAAGTACGGTTCTAATTGTTTTATTTTAAAAAAATTTTAAAAATACAGGTTGGGAGCCACATTGTAAGGAAAGGCAGGATATAAATCAAATGAAATCAAACAGATAAACAAATAAATCAATGCAGCTGCTTCTTTGGACTGTCCAGGTGGTTCTAAATTAGAGCAAATGTGTAAACTCCAACCATAAAAGCCAGCAAATATATGTGAATACTTACAAGCAACAATATTTATGTATCTATTCTTATTCTTGTTGTCTGGATGATTAGAACTGTCTGATGTAATACCCAGATCTACTGTGCAGTTCTGGATTTCCTGAAAACAGAAAACACACATTCGCTGCTGCAGAAACATATATGTACATGGCCCCCTTCCCATTAAATGTCCCTTACATCTTGCAATTACATATTTTTATAAATGTATATGTACGTTGAAATAATTCCTTACCTGGTAAAACTCTTTCAGTGTCTAATGAAGGAATGAATGCAAAAAAAAATAAAAATAAATCAAATTCCACAGCACATAACAAATGAGTAAATGTTTATATATTACAAATACAATGGAAATCAAGTATGGTTATGAGAGTAATATAAACACATATACATATTGATAATAGAACATAGCTGGATAGTTCTGATATACAGCATGCACATCAAAGAAATTCACTTCGAAATATAATTTAGTGATTCAAGATGTAATTCAAGTTCTATTGAAGTCAATGGCAAAACACTAATAGATTATAATGTACCAGGATGGCTAATTCAACACACAAGGCACTAAAAAAATTCTGTTCATTTCAATATTCTATTCAGTATTCTAGTCCACAGACCATGATCTGCAGATACAAATGGTTTTGCATTACAAATAAAAATATTAAAACAACAACTCATCTCATGAAAATCATGCAAAGATTTTGTTGTGCACAGGACAGTTTAAAAATATGAATTGCAAATGAAGACACATTATGTGTCCATGGTATGAGACACAGAGATTAAGCATTTAATGGAAATACTCCTAATTTTTTCAAGAATTAATATCAATCCTATACATTTATCACTTCTTAATCACAGGAGTTATTTCATTCATTATACTGTGTGCCTGTAATAGTATCAAATGTACAGTTTGAAACATAAGCAAAGCCTTACAAGCATCAATATTCCTTACATGTGCTATTCTGAATTTGGCAAATTACACTGTAACATTCAACCACTACATTTTGACCAAGCAGATCAAATACTGTTTAGCAAAAGTATACTATATATACTTGGAGTTAGTTCAGATATTGTACACAAGCGGAGATAAAAGATGACTGGCTTTCATATTCCATTTTCATAGGTCTTGTAAAATGGGAATTCAGTATT
Source organism: Iguana delicatissima (assembly GCA_948472985.1). Taxonomy (NCBI): domain Eukaryota; kingdom Metazoa; phylum Chordata; class Lepidosauria; order Squamata; family Iguanidae; genus Iguana; species Iguana delicatissima. Next base: position 1,986,754 of record CAOKZL010000042.1, on the reverse strand, counting down.
TCCTGTAGTGAGATGCATACATTTGAGATGCACACCATAGAGCATTTACATCTCACTGAAGGAGAAATACAGAAGTTCCATTTCATACATTACACAGGAAGTACAAAAAGAGATTTTGGAAAGTTTCTTGCATTTGTTTTATTAGTTCTTCAGGGTATTGCCTGCTACTGCCCCTTAGCTACTGGGGATCTGAAGATCTCAAGTTTGTTGTCAAGTTGTACAAAGTGTAATTTACAGCCATTGAAAGTCTGGATTTTTTTTAAAATTTTCACTCTCAAATATGATAAACTCATGTTCTGAAGCACTCTGAGATCACAGACTATTTAGATGTTGAACTTTGTCACACTCCTACCACCAGGGAATCCATTCTTGGTTTTATGGCTGCTCCTTAGGTAACTGCTTAATGTTGTATGGGAGTGTGCATAGTACTAAACTTCTTTTGGGAACATAGGCCCTTTTCACACCTGACCTGTTTGCGTGATGGGGGAGGGCGGCTCGCGCGGGAAGCCTCATTCGAAACGCTGCCGCTTCCCCGCTCCTTCCTACCACAGGTCGCTTCCTGGGAGCACGACCGTCGCTCTTGCGCCCCGCCCCTTCCTTCCGCAGCGCAGTCTGGGAGCTGTAGGCTGCGCTGGGGGAAGGAAGCGTGACCCACTTGGCTCGCCGAAGCACTGCACACAGGTAAGTGCATGAGAGCGCCGCGAGCATTGCGCAAGTGCACATTATTTTCGGCTTACAGTTGAAAATGAAAAAATGTGCTTGCACATTGCTTTAACCTTGTGAGCGTCGCGCGAGTGGGGGTGAATCATATGGAGCGACGCTCCCATTCACGCGATGGTCAAGGGGCTCTCGCACAAAAAAAAAGGCATGCGAAAAGGGCCACAGTCTAGCAAATGGATGGTTCCTGTACAACCTATAGCAGCTGTGGTGGAACAGCTGTAAAACAGAGAATGCCTTCACACTAATAGATTTACCAGATCCCGACTGTCCACATGATACAATTCATGCTTGACTGAGGTTACAGGTATCTTTTATATAAATGTTTTTATATTTTCCCCCATCATACTATTTGGGTTAACCAACTTAGCACCAACGCATTTTTAAATACTAAGTAGGGTTGGGTGTTATTAATGTCCAGATGATAGACCACCAGGTAATGTCAGGTGTCCCCAAGTAAGGACTAGGAAAGAATTCCTGAAACCGTAGAGGGCTGTTGCCGGTCAGAGATGACAATAATGGACTAAATGTACCAACGGTCTAGCTCAATAGAAATCACTTTCTCCAAACACATGCCATTTCTACTAGTGCACCTAAGATCTTAACATCTAGGAATACTCAGCAATACTTTCAAAGTCTATTTCAGTCCTCTTTTTTAATGGTATAATATTGCATACCTCAAATTCTTCAGCAAATCCATTACTAGCATGTAAATCTGCAACATGTTTCGGAAAATGCTTTGTTGGGATTGCTCCAACATCATCTTAATGATGAATTGGGGGGGGGCGAGAGAAAGAGACAGAGAGACAGAACAAGAAGCAAGCATTAATTATGTAAAACACATATTTCATCAAAGGTAGTATACAAAATGCAATAGAAAGCTAACACAATAAAAACAACAAACCAAATCAACTACAAGAATAAGAAAGGCAGAAATACCTAAAACAGGTTTCTCACACCAACCAGCATAAGCAAAATAGTTTAAATCCTGGGGGTACGATATAGGACCAAACCTGCCACTGAAGAGGATACACTGGCATTATCACAGGGTGCCACGACACTTGCCATATCATAACCTGTACCAATGATCCTCAGAAAATTGTCTTGTCTAATGATCCAAAATAGACAGTGGCCAAGATATGAATGTGTAGCTATATATTATGTCCTGACCAACTCCACAAACCTACCTTAAGGGCCAGTAGTCATACTAAGCAATAGAGGTTTATTCTGCTGGCTATCAGAGTGCTATACGAGGATGTTTCCAGTCCTCTCCTTCCAGTCAGCTGCAATGTGATAAGGAGTTACGACAGCAGTCTTATTTCTGATTGTCACACCAGAGCTAGCTGGTGGCAGGGATTATAAATGGTATTTTCTAGCATCCTGATCACCAGAAGAACAGGCCTCCATTATTTGGTGTGGTGGCTGGCTGTAAAGGTAGGTTTGAGTGAGTTGGGGGTGGAATTTGTGATTGTGACAATAGTGTAAACATGATTACTGAATAGTTATGAATAGGTAGGTCTAGCTTTTTGTTGCTGTTGTGTGCCAACTTAAAGCAAACCTATCATGAGGTTTTCTTGGAAAGATATATCTGGGGAGGGTTGCCTTTGCTTTCCCAATGCTGCGAGAATATGACTAGCCCATGGTCATCCAGTGGGTTTCCACAGCTAAGCAAGGATTTGTAAAAATGCTATTGAATTGGTATTGGTATGTTTGATTTCACACCTTTGGAATGACTCTGGGATTACACTGTTCATTCGGGCTAAAAGCTTATCATACACAGCATTTGGGACTGCCCACCTTTACCTCCTCCAAGGTATCCCTTTCCATTTTCCTAGTTTGGCATGCATGTATGCATGCATGCACACACACACACACCAAAATATAAATTAAAACAGTCTTATGTTTTAAAAGTCTCTTTTTTGTAGGGGGAGAAGTAAAGCCACATAAGCAAAATTCCAACAATCTCAAAAAGCTGGTTATCTTTCTTCACAGCCAATAGGGCTCAACAAGTTCCTTCCAGAGATCCTGCATACTAACCTGGCTGCCTTAACCCCTCCCCCAGCAGGAATCTTGCTATGGCTGCACAGACATGCATACAAAAAGGGGATGTAAGAGTGAACCCTGGCCTGGCTGCCTGCCTAGAAAGGAAGCATAAGAGAGGCATAGGCCATTTCTGCATGGGGTGAGGGAATCGCCCCATGCTGGTACTTACTGGACCTTTGGGCTTGACACTTGGGTCCAGGCTGGTCTGGAGCTCTGCAGATGAAAATGGCAGCTTCCGGTTGGTGAAAGCTCTCTACCAACCACTGAAGCTCGCCAGCCTAAAGCCCGCCCCTGGCACATCGCAGACTCACACTGGTGTGAGCCTGCAAATTTGCACCAGAGCGCGGGAACGGAGTGGCGCACTCCGTGTTTTTGAAAGACCTCTTTCAAGTGGTCTTTCAAAAGCACACCGGACGACCACTTTGGGTCGTTCGGGAGCGGGCTGAGGTGCGGATCTATAGTAAGCAGGTCTGACCCAGTCCACTCCCAGGTGCAGATGTCCTCTCTGGAGGACGCTCTACACCGTTTCTTTAACCCTGTGTGGAAATGGTCATAGTTTATCCTTTGGAGTTGCTATTTCCTATCAGGGGAAGGAAATGTTGCCATAGAAGGTAAGGTAGAAGGAAACTGGGGGCATGGAAAGGTAGGAAAGATTGCAAGGAAGGGCAGCCAGTACACAATGCATTTAATGATCTTGAAAAACAGCTGTGTTCTGTACTAACTTGACTAGGAAATCTCCTGCAAGAGAACCAAAAAATGACTGCCTCACCATAGCAATATAGCACAGTTCATTGTCCCCTTGTGGTGTAAAAAAAAAAGGAACAGATGCTGTAGGAAAATACCAGGAAAGGGTAACAAGGGCTCTTTCATAACTGATAATGAGGCAAACTGAAATTTTGTAGTACAAAGAATCCAGTTGGAAAACACTGGGACTAAAAGCAATTGTACTACATTTGAAGGGGAACACAGGAGGCCAGAACACAGACCTTCAGAAATGTAAGATGAGGGCTCAAGAAAGAAGTGAAAAATTCACAACTAACATACCCCAGCACAGGAAAGCAGAAACATGCCAGTGGGCCAGCAGCAAAACATCCCAGCACATATCTACTGAACAGATTTTATTTTATTATTTTTATTTTATTTTTTGAGGAATGAAGACAAAAACCCAAACCCTATATATTGGGGTGTCCAGGGAGAGAAAAAGATAGAATTTTTAATTCTTGGAAAACAAATTACAACCCACAAACATTTCCATAAGTGGGGCAAAGCACACTTCTGGATGCCTGTAAAGGATTAATCAGAGAGTAATTGCTTCTAGATGGCAGAAGATGTCCCCAGATAATATTTATTTAACTGATTATTTATGCCCTGCATGTGGGCTTTGTGGAGGCATCTGGCTCACCCCTGCTAGAAACTGGATACTGAACTTGATGGGCTTCCATTTTGCTTCAGTCAGTCTCTTCCTTCTTATTACACAGGGAAATTTCAAAAGTAGTTTAAAATTATGAGAAAACACACAATCTGCATAAGGAACTGTTATTTGTATCAACAGATGTTTAATCATTTAAGATATCTAACATTTAGTAGGCTTCAGTCATAAAAAAAATTGTTAATTTGTTTTGAGATTCATCTGTTCCTATTTTTTTTAGCTTGGATGGACTTGAATAGACAAACTGAATTAACTATTCAAGCCTACAAGAACTGTACAAATAAGTAACACTACCCTCACTCCCTGACAAAAGAACCTTGCAGTAAAATGTGTTTTCCAATCAAAACAGGCTTCAGTCTGACACATACTTCTGAGAAAACATAGAAGACTTCATTGTTTGAAAGAGAGACAAAAGCAGTAACAGCTATACTAGACCCACTGAGACTAGTAGTTTTATGATCCATTTGATTCAGAGGATATGGTCAAGGATACACATTTTGGTTTCAAATGTGAACAAAAATAAAATGGAGATATAAAGACCAACCAATGACAGTTGGGTGCCTGTCCTAATCGGAAGAAGAGGCTTCACTTGAACAAGCTGTTCAGTGTTACATAAAAAAAGAACGTAAATGTCACTGACTAAATAAACAAGGCCAGAGAAGAGCTTTGCAGCAACTCTTTCTACTTTTCTAAAAAAATACAGAGATGAAAGACTAGGTAGAAGAACAGCTAAAAATGAGGATAGGTTCCAAGCTTCTGTCCTTTGTCTGCAGCTATGCTGGTGTGACTAAAAAGTGTGGGAGAGCCACATTCTAGTTCTTGGTTGCCTGGGCCAGGAGATAGTCTGACTCTCTAGGGTGATAAATGAAGAAGCTTGCTTAAATATTGAAAGCGGACTCCTCATATGTGGCTTTTTCCTAACTAAATTCTCTTGCTTTGCTATCTCTGCCTCCTGTGTCAGGATCTGTCCCTGGAAATAATCTTTTGTAGGACATTCCTATTTCTTATTTGCAAAGTTCAAAGATTTTCTTCCTGTTCTCGATAAACTTTCAGATTCATACAGAAACGGTAAGCTTTGGTGATTCTTGGTCCTGTAAACCTTGACAGCAGTTTTAAAGCTGATTAAAATATGAAAATTTGTCACTTCTGCACTATACTGTTATAGTGCTATTTTCCCATTTTCAACATCCTGTGGAATCCTGAGGTTTGCAGTTTAGAGAGGGGCATTTGGAATTCTCAGCCAGCAAGCTCTTTGGCCTCAGTAAACTACAAACCCCAAAATTCCAAAGGATGTTGAAAGCAAAATAATAGCACTATAATAGTGTAGGGTGGAAATGGCCTAAGCTTTTGAAAAGGAAGTTCTAATTTTGTTTATAGGTACTATAAAAGTCCAGTGGAGAATCCCAGCAGCAGAAGCAATGGGCAGAGAGGGAGTTGCAATTTTCTCATCTCTCCCTTCTCTGCTGGTTCCTTTGTGTATTCCAGAGGTGGAGGAGATCTGGGCAGTGGTATAGGAGGCCACAGGGAGAACTGGTGAAGTTACTTTACCACTTTTTCTGAGGTTCTTTTGGCACACTGTCATTAGAAAAAACAAACGTATGATTCCTACCTAGGAAAACAACCCCCTTGCCAAATACTACTGTATAAGTTAGAATGTTTCTAAACTTTTCCTCTTTGCCTGTTTCCCAGTGAAAATCATTTCTCCTGTTTAATTTGGACTTTGATGTTGAATGTAGATTCAAATCCTTGCTTAGTTATGAAGCTGAACTCTTCAATTTATGAAACTCATTGGTATAAAAGCATATCTTGCCAAGTTTTTGAACAGAAACTGAAAAAAGGCCAAAAAAATGATAAATAATAAATCCACTTATTCCTCCCCAGGATCACACAAATCTAACATGGGTAGATCTATTTTGGCTTAAATAAATTATAAATTTATTAAAATTTATAAATAGCAATTTATAATATCTATATTATAAGTACCTTATATTGTTTGAAATCACAGTCTAACCATTCTAGTTCAGGGGAACTCAAACTGTTATGTACACTGAAATAATGTGGGAGACAATAAGACAACTGTTTACATCAGTACAGGAGGATGTAAGAGTAACTAATGGCTGTGTGTAGGGTGGTGTGCTCGTGGATGTTCACTACAGGCTCTTACATAAGGTTCTACAGAATGCAGAGCGTAAAAATCCAAACCACATATCAAATCTCTGTTCGTTATCATGCTTTCCCTTGCATAGCAACTTGCTGTATGACTGGCTGTGGTTGTTCACATAGTCATCTCAATCTACCTCTTTTCTGCATATGCCTTATAATTAGGAGCAATACTGATATGAAAGCTCTTCACTAGTTCTTTTTAATTACAGAAACAATAATTAATATTCTATCATTTAAAAAAAACTGCCAATAAGTTCACAAAACAAATTGTAAGCAAATTACCAGATACAGGGAAGACTGGTGCTGGAGGAGTGGATATTACCCGAGGTGATGTGTTATCTTCTAAATAAAAGTGTGCTGTTTGGAAGCATTTCCTAAACGGAAGAAAGAAACACAGAATATTTCACATGAATATGCAATGGTCACAGGTAACATTTATGACATGCTTTCTTACAACTGTATCTAAGACATGTTTTCTTAAAGTCATAGTTTAAAAATTTACCTACACAGGTCTTCTTAGACAACATTAAAGTGAAAGTAACAATACAGAGAGCACGCTGCATCCAACGCTGAGCTTGAGTCTCACTGATTTCAATGGAAAACACACACACACATCCATGAACATCAGTGATACCATGGCTGTAGTACATCATTACAGTTCATGACTTTATAACAACAGTTTTAATCCAAAATTCCTACATTAAATATTCAAGAGTTTTATTTCTTTTTACCTGAAGAGGAGGCAGAAGATGTAGCAGGCATCTCTCATTGTGGAATACTGAAGGCACAAAGGTAACTCAGAGACTACTTTTTGTGTCATTCTACATATAAGTAGTATCAAAATTATTGTCCTGATCAGATTCAATGGATAGTCAATTGTGCTTCATCATGTTCTAGCTAACAGTCCTAGACTGCATTTCAATCATCTTTTTATACTACATTGAGTAACTTCTTTCTCCAGAGACAATGTAATTGAAGGGAAACGAATAAAACCATCTGAAAGCTCACAATAACACAACTAACATTCAAGGGGGAAAGTTTGGTTAAGCACCAACCAGAAGACAGAAATCTCATCCTATTAAGTTGTTTTAATATGAAGAGAGTAATGCATAACATTGACTCATCAAAGGAGTTAGAGTTTGTGAAAAAAGCGTATCACTATTTGAATCTTCTTTCATACTCCAGATGTGGAAATAATAGCAATGACATCTGGTTAGAGACTATGATAAACAATTCAAAAGAGGATAATAATCAACCATAGCTTTAAACAATGACCAATCTCCTTAATTTTTTTAAAAAATCAATCTGCAGAGAATTAAGTCTGATAATTATATGGGTCATTTGCTTAGTTTGAAATATTTTTCACAATTGGTTAACTTTAAAATGAGATGGCTGCATCAGAAAAAGACTAGCATAAACTCAAATTAATTAAATGCTGTTTTACAGCAACTGGGCCTAAATATCCTTGCTTCCTTCTCCATATTATGGAGCCTACTGGCCTAGTCACAAGTGAACCAAGCTGAAATACTAAGCTGCTATACCTCTACAGGTTTGAATAGTGGAATACATATCTGGTCAAAGAATATAAGTATCCTGAACATATTAATAGCATGGCTCAGATGAAATGTTCTACATCTAACTCTTGCTCCAATAATCTCAGTTAAGTTTTTGTCAACAGACTTTGGGCCATAGCAAAAAAGATATAATCTGAAAAATGGCTGCCCCGCTAAAACCCCCAATTACATAGTTTTTCTTCTCAGGAAAATAATACTTCGTAGAACTATTATTTGCTGTGCAGAAATGCCGTTTCCTGCTCAGAAAACACTATAATTGGTGGACTTATTCTATAAAATTTGCACAGGGTTGATCTGCATAGAAAAACCACATTTTCCACACAAAACAACCACATGTGAATTTTGCTCAAAGTAAACCCTGAACTGCAAAGATTATTGTTAGGCCGTTTGTGCCCTACACTGGCCATTTCTTATAGTGCTATTATTCCACTTTCAACATCCTGTGGAATCCTGGGGTTTGCAATTAAAGGAGGGGCATTTAGAATTCTCGGCCAGGGAACTCTTTGGCCTCAGTAAACTACAAACTCCAGAATTCCACAGAATGTTGAAAGTGGAATAATAGCACTATAACAGAGTAGGGCTGAAATGGCTTCAATCCAGAGTTTTTCTTTTCAAGTTTTCTTGTCACTCAAAAAAATTTTTTTTGAACCATTTAAAAAAATATTTTCAAATATTATTTCCATCCTTAAATTACAGGTAGACAAACACAATCAAGGAAACTACAGTCCCAAGCTTGCAAGACTTGTGCAGGGTTGTTGTTGATGGGGTATCTTGTGCAGCTGTCATTTATAGGGTCATCGTAAGTTGAAGCTAACATTTGATGGCAACTAAACAATAACAAGTGGAGTTCTACTGTTTTTTCCAATTATGGAAGCAGTCCCACATTTATTTATGTGGTCTCCAAGTATGCAGGAGATGTTAGTTGCTTTACTATGAAAGTCAGAGAAGAAGACATCCAGAAATGTTTAAACTCCCCTGTGACCTTACAGGCCAAGGAAGGTCACATGACCTAAAAGTCTGTTTTAACCAACTGAAACCCCTGGTTTCTCCCTCATTTCTTTCCACAGTCAAACATAAGACAGGTCATACTCAGGAAGAAAGAAAACAGAAAGAAGGAGCAACCTACTAACTAAACAGTGACTAACAAGACATGTGCAAGATCAGAAAGAGTCAAATTAAGAAGCAGACCAAAACAATGTTTGGACACCAGCATCTTGTAGACTGGGTCTGCATGTCTATTTTTTGCTGATCCAGAATGGACCTTTACAGTATGTAAGTAATGTCTCATCTTCAGACCACAGGAAGGAGGAAACAACTAGGAATGGGATTTAATAATGCTAACTTACAGGGAGGGCAAAAATCACCCAGGTGTCTCCATCTATTAGAGACCCACCCACTGTGACAACTTCCCACCAAACACCTACTTGAGTAGAGGCATACCTGTTTCACTAAGAGCATTAATGGAAAGAATCACAGCATGCAGATATAATTATAGAGTGAGCAGTTACCCTGTTGCAAATCCTTCCTGTCAAATGCCACTTCAGCTGACACATACTGGTCCAGTGTGTAATACCCAGTGAAAACCAAAGGGTTAGACCATTTGACCACTTTGCCAGGTTCCAGAGAAAGTATTAGTTGAAAGATCTGCTGAAGTGGCCGTTACCTTTATTTGGAATGTGACATTACAAACGGAGGGGCTGGGATTTAAAAACTATGGAAGAACTGGCTTCCTCTACCCAGTGACGGAGTTTGGAGTGTGTGGAGGGGGTGTGGCGACAGCATGAGGGGCATGGCTACAGGCCAGGATGCCCCAAAAACATTGCCACCCCGGGGTGAATCGCCCCACCCCCACCCCCACATCCCTACGTGACTGCAGCTACCTGGCTAAGGTGAAGGCAGTAACCTTCCCTGGTGAAGTATATATAAATTTTAAGTACCCTGCACACTCTTCTGAAAGGATGAAAAGAGAAAAATGAGAAAATATGGATTCTGAATGGTCCAGATATACACAGGTATGTGATGATAAAATATGTTTCTAGTTCATTCAAATTGACATTTGCTGATATTTGCCTTTTCAGGGCATTTGGTAATGCCTATTCCTGGGCAAGCTAGGAGAAAGACAAGCATTACTTTACTCTGTCCCTTCACTGCCTTTACCTTTTGCCTTCTGTACTACCTGACAAATGTCACCCATGTAGCATTGGATTCAAGTTTCGGGTTGTCTTTGACCAGGTAGAAACCACTGTGACTACAAAGCTCTCATCCCTTCCAGTTCTGTAACACACTTGTTATCATAGATGTTGCCAAAAAGGCTTATTTCATACTGAAAGGCAGGGAAAAATTGCATTCCATGCCTTCTGCACATACTCCATTGAAACTAGGCCCCTGGCATGGAGACAGAGAGGAGTGGGACCACAATGACGCTTTTGCAAGATGTTGTCATGGTCTTGTCCTTCTCCCATTGCCAATTAGTGTGGTCACGGAGTAAATCATTGACAGGTTTTCCCCATCAATGACTCCCTATTGCACGACAATCCCACACTTACTTGCCCTGCGGACAACATTACCAAGTGCTTATATTAGCTATATAAGACTCACTCTTTGCAAATAAAAAATAGCACTTAAGGTAGCTAACAATATCACTAAAACAGATTAAGTTATAAAAGTATCAAAATCAATATGGACCCAATACTATCCTTTTGTCAATGCATAAAATCCAGCAAACACTGCAGTAGTAATGACAACTAAAGCTTCACCAGGTAAATTTCAATCATTTGGTGAATTATAAGTAAGCAAGTATTTCTTGTAGACACCAATGAGTCAGCAGTGAGATGTAGAACGCTGCACTAATGGCAATTAGCAGTGAATTTCTGGACTAGAACACACCGTATAATCTCACAACATCTGCATAAAGTAGAAAAGGGAAACGAAGAGTTTCTTCCTCCCATGATCAAGAAAAGCTGCAGTGATTTCTCTCCACAAGTTTCCTGCCAAGGATGTCTATCTGAGTGCTGTTCCATATCTGCTTTGGAAATACTCTTTACTTGTAACACTTGGGGCAATCAAGTAACTATCTGAAGTTTTGACGGTCAACCAGGAAATAACGCCCTCCCATAGGTGAAACACCTCAGCTCCAAGAGCAATCCAAAGTACTTTGGTTAATCCGTAGTATGGCATAACTGGAAGGTAACCCAAGGAACTCTCACCCAAGCCAAAGACCTTATAAGACCTTATCTGAATCCCAGGTTTGCCTCAAAAGAAGCCTTCTTTCCTAGCCTCTGAGACAAAGGGTCCTAAAAAGAGTTCCACTCTATATCAAAAGGGTGCCCAAAGGTGATCACTGAAGTCTTATAGTCTCACTCTGGTACCTGCTAAAGGAAGACCTATTTAAAGGCACCATCCGGGGCCAATTGTCTAAATCTCAGTGGATACAGTGGATGGGACAGACCAAGAAAAAAAATCAGGTTAAAAGGAGAAAAAATCCTATATGGCCCCAAGGAGACAATACTGATCTCACACTGCACTGAGGGTTGGAAGGTAGGTCATGCTATGAAAGTCAAGGAGAACATGTAAAGTGGCAATCAGGTTTAAATTGCCTCTTGTTCTGCCCCTGTCATATGCTGTGATCTGGTGCCAAGCACCAATCACTCTGGTCTCTATCATGGAGACCATCAAATAGTTACCTTTCCCCACAGTTTCATTGACTGTGCAGTTCCAATTAAGTATTCTCTTCAGGAGATATGTGATCAATAAACTGATGCAGGGTTAGAAGACAACTTCATTTTTTTAAATAAAAGCAATGATTTTGAAACAATAACCCAGATAGTTCAATTATTCAATTAAAATTGATAGGATCCTATAATCACTCCACTTAAGTGACTATCCAAGGCCCTTTCCACACAGCGGGAAAAACACGGGGTAATATGGGGTAGGATGACCTCACCGGGAGGTCGTCTACACCGTGGGGTGCGCTAGGGCGGTTAGAAATGTGGAGTTTCCCCACCTCAAACTGCCCTCGTGTGGCCGCGGGGGTGGCGCCGCATGTTTTATACACGTGTGCGCTAGCCCGTTGCAGCGCCCCACGGGGAATTGCAGGGGCGCACAAACGTGTTTCTGCAGAGCTGCCCGGGGGCGGGCTTCCGGCTGGCGCACTTCTCCAATTGGCAGAGAGCCGCCGGAAGCTGCCAGCCGCCATTTTGGGCACCGCTGGGCGCCGCCACCATGTAGAGCGGCAAACACGCGCTGCTCCCCGCGGCAACGGATCGAGGTAAGCTTCTTTCCCACGTGCGCTGCCCCGTTTCCCCGCGTTTCACGCCCCCCGTGTGGAAAGGGCTGAAGGGTTAAAAAGAAACACAGTTGGCCCTTCGCATTTGCTAGGGTTAGGGGAACAGGACCCTTGCAAAAGTGGAAAAATTGCAAATATCAAAATGAGTATATGGCAGTCAGAGGGGGGCTGAGGCATGGTGGAGAATGGACACCCAGGGCTCAAATCAGGTTAGGGAAAGCAGAGGGAAGAGGGATGGGTCAGCAGGGTGGCCCTATAATTCCTCTCTGTCACTCATTTCCTTCCTTGAGTATGTGGGACATCATCAGGGGGCTTGCACTGCTGAGAAATTGAGCTGTGGGCTATCCTTAGCTGGCCAGACAGTGGCTGGTGGAGGAGGAGGAGGACCAGAGGTGGGTTTTTAAAGGGCTGTGAGGTCTGACTGGAACTGCCAAGAGGGAAGATTTTCCCAGAAAAGAAGTACCTGAGGTGGGACAGGGGCAGGGGTTGAAGAAACTCACAAATAATCAAATCCGTGAAAGTCAAACCCACAAACGTGGAGGGCCAACTGTACAAAAGGGCTTGATAGTCTTCTATTAGTTGGGGAATGCAAAATGAAGCTTTCTGTTTGCTTCATCCTCCTTGTTTGCTTTTCCAAAAATAAATACTGTTAAAAGAAAAAGGGAGTGGGGAATCTATTGAGGTCTAGAAAAGTTGTTGTTGTTGTTGTTGTTGTTGTGTGCCTTCAAATTATTTCCAACTGACAGCCTAAGGTTAATGTATTACAGGGTTTTCTGGAGCTGAGAGTGTGTGACACACTCCAGGTCACTCAGTGGGTTTCAGTGGCTGAGCAGGGAATCAAACCTTGGTCTCCAGAGCTGTAGTCCAACACTCTAATCACTACATTATGATAGCTCTTTAAAGCACCCCCCCGTTGAATTTTTCCCATTTTTTTCAGACCCATTTTGAAAGTTCCCATAAATTTCAGAAATGCTCATTTTGTAGGAGTAGTTAGAACAGGGATGTAGTTACAAAAGCTCCAAGGATTCACCAGTATTTAAATATATCCAAATTTCTGTACTCAATAAGACCTTGCCTATTATTCCAACATAATGAAACATTTTAGTTCATAATGTCTAAGGACTCTCTCTCTCTCTTCTCCTTTCTATTTTTGTTATTATCATGCCAAGCTACTAGGGTTATAGATATTTCTGATACTCTAGTATATTCTAGTGATCAAATCTAGGAGGACTTCTCATTTGAGAACTCATCTTTAAACCTAATTTATTAATTCTGTTCCTTAGAAGGTATTGTTTCAATGCACTGGGAATGAAATCTGACAACAGGGACATTTGAGTATTCCCACTGGGGTGCAAGTCATAAAATTCTCTTGGTTGGCCTCAATAATGAGTTACACAACTCCACTTGGATATTTCTGCAATATGTCTAAATAAAGGACTCAGGAGGGTAAACAGCTTGGATAAAATAGGTTGTAGACAGGAGCACAAATAGATTTAAAAATTCAATAGTTAAAGAAACAAGCCTCTAGTGCAAATGTGAGATAATATGCAGCATTCATGTTCTTTCAGGGAAATAAGAATATGTGGGTAAATTCAAAATTTATTATAATAATATAGATAATAAAATTATAGAAACATTACATGATTATACATATTTTATAAACATTATAGAATTATGTTATATAGAGTCTGTACTGTGCATTCTTGTGATGTTATAGACAGCATGCAGTGTGTGAATCTGCTCAGAGTAACCTAGAAAGACTTTACATGCAAGCTAAAAATGATTGAGAGCAGTTTACGGTATAAATAAATTGGTTATATTTTATACTTTATATTTTATATAAAATTCGAAGATAAAAGTACTTAAAATACATATTAATGACTCAATGCTTCAAGACGGGGATGAGATTTCCAAATATTCCTCTAATTTTGATAGAAAACTGTTTAAAAAACTGAACAATAATTATGTATTAAGTTGTGATAGTGCAGAGCTGTATAAAAAATGTTAGTGACCTCTTCTGGTCAATACAATTTATCTTTTAGATTAACAAGAAGAGAGAGCTACAATGTCTGTTTTGTAGTACACTGAAAAGACAAGGAAGATTAAGCATCATGTAAAAAACATCTAAAGGATATTAACATTAATGGGATATTTATTTTATTTTAAAAATCAAGGTTACCAAACTATGTGCTTATATTTTCAGGAAAGAAAAACAAAATGAACACAATGTCATCTGAAATGAACAAGGATCGGAACACATGTAGGATTACTAAAACTACACCACGCAATCCTGGTCTTAAACTGTATGGCAGTATTTTGTAAACAGGGAAGATTTCAAATACTATTTAGCCTCAAAGATAAAACCTTTTGGAAGATGAATGTGAACAGTCATGTAGAATACTACAAAGCTACAAGAGAAGCTTGTCAACAAAATGATGGTTAGCTATAAATCCTCTCAGTAAAATCCAGAACAATTGTCCAGGAAATGTAAAGTAAAAATAAGATGTATTGCTCTTGGAATGCTTCTTTTTTATGTGGTAGCTTACACTTGTAAGGATGCATAGACAGTTTATGACTACTCGCAGTTGAAATGTGTGAACAAATCTGTGACGGTTCATTCACATCTACAAGTTATCACTTGATGATGAAATGGTAAAGTCATGGGCATGCATATATAAACTAGCTCCAACCCTAAGTGAAACATTTTATTATTTTTTAAAAATGAGGGTAGGAAGGCTATAGCAATGGTATATTTGTATAGCATGACAGAACCTCATTTCGCTTCAAGGCTGTCAAAAGCGCAGTCACTGAATGATAGGAAGTACAAATAGTTCAGCACAAATTTTAATCCTGTTGCTTCTTACCCAGCAAGCACTAGATAAGGAGAGGTTACAGTGTCGGCAGGGTATAAGATCACTCTCTTCAGTTGGCTCCAGTTTTGATGTGGGCATGTAAAACTCACAACGGTTGCCTCTCCTTCGCATTATAGGTTTATTAGATAGAAACAACTTGGTCTGAGAAGCTAAGCTTCATGTTAAATTTCCTGTACTTTCTGGGAGCACCCAAGGTAGCAGATTCAGGTGCATCTGAGCATTACAGAAAACTGATATTGGTGATCAGCTTCCCTGATCTGGAAAATAACTCTGTCAGCTTCCACTCGGGTAACAGGTGGACAAACAGTAGTTACACTCATGTCCTGCTGGCAGGCATTCCATAAACAACTGATCAGCCACAATGTGAACAGAATGCTGGATTAGACAGGCTTTCAGTCTGCTCTACTAGAGTTCTTCTATGAACTTCAGTTGCCAGAATAATCTATGCTGAATTCAATACATGATACAAAGCAATCACTGTGGACAAGATCACATTTAATACATGTCCGCTTATCTTGCACAATGCACAAATTTCCTGGGACTTAACGATCTTATCCAATTTGCATATGTACATAGTTGTAACCTGTTTTGATTTGTTAATGTTTTAAAATGTAAATCAGTTGTTATTGCTTCATCTTCTAAATTGTTTTAAATGGTTTAAAATGAATCTATTGTATGACACCCTGACATATAGGGCGGGATAGAAATACTTGAAGATTATTAAGTGCTGCTTTAGCCAAACCACGAATCCAATTGTTAGCCCTAATCAGAGCACAAGCACTGAATCAAAGAAACTTATTGTTAACTCATTGATTCAGTAGGTGTACTTTAGCTGGGCATAACAATTGGATTTAGGCCTATGTGTTCTGCTGTCACATGTATAAAAGACAATAAGCCATCATCATCATCATCATCACCATCACCATCTTAAAAAAACTCACCTCCAGTATATAAGTATACCAACAAGAATCACTAGACAGATGAAAGTCAGTGCTGATACGACCACAAGAGGTACAACTGTCTTCTGTTCTGGGAGGCCAATACGCGACTGAAGGCTACTATTACTTGCCTCTGTAGTCAGAGAAAATTGAAACAACTTATATTTAAACTTTGGTAAAAAAGCACAGCATAATTGGCCACGATTTCAGAGTCCTAGGTACTCTCACTTACCGTTCTAATTTTTTTAGCAAACACTGCAATATATATTTGCAAACCAGTTTAAAGAAAATAAGCAGAGAGATGGCAAAGCAGAAGATAAAAGCTTAGGCTTCTAAACACTGTAGAAGTGCAGAATTTAATTTTGCAGCTACTTACAATTATCTTTTTGAGTAATAACATTAGAATAAAGGAGAAGTTTCATTCAGTTTATGTTAGTAAGTAAGAAACATTTCCAGTATATTGAACAGAATATAGTGATGCACACAAATATTTGTTTTAATCTAATATTTTAACTTAGACATTATTTTATTGATCGTAAGTGGAAAGACATTCTAAAGAGAATAAATTTTAAATTATAAACATTCTTCTCTGTTATTTAGGTACAAGATAACATGATTAACAGCTATCTTTCCCATTTTCATAAAAACCTGATCTATGCAAGTCAAATTTTAACGTATCATATGAGTCTTGAACATGCTCTTCTTGGAGAATCAAGAGATTCTGCCCTTCCTCTCCTCTGCTCCCACCGAGTTAACTGAATGCAGACTAGTTTTGCATTTTGAATTCAGTTTGCACCAATGAAAATAAGTGCGAAAGTGGAAGGAAGGAAGAAAAACTGGAACATTTTAAAAGCAGTTGAAGAATGGGGATGGCAGAAGTTTAATCAGGACTGTCCTTGCCCAGTCTGGATAGTAAGAGGGTATGATGAACTGTAAAGTACATACAGGGTAACAAAAACAGGTCTGAGTGCAAAAGAATCAATATAAATGATAAACTGTTACAATGTTTACAGTTTAATCTTATATAGACTTAAAGATGAGAAAAGGTTTGGAAAAACACTGAAAAAAATTCATAAAAAAACCCTCCTGTTTTGTTTTGTTTGGAACCTTTTTTAATTTCCTAGGAATTCCTTTTTCCTAGAAAACTAGGAAAAATAGACGGAATATTTTCTTTTGGAATAAACAAAATGCTTAAGGTATTTACTTCCCCAAATGTATTACTAAAAATATGCAAGTGGAAGGCTTTTATGTAAGACTGTGTACAAAATAATATCATTTGGTTTCCTTCTCCCAGACCTTTTCATGGGACTGAATACTTTATGTCTGCTTGAAACATAAATGTGACACAATATATTTCTTGTTCTACTATGGCTGATAGTTTCTGATTTTGCCTTCTCCTTCTGAACTGGCAAAACCAAAGAGGTTCTTCAGAATCTTGTGGCTCCATTATCATGAAAAATAACAAATTTTTAAAAATTTGAATTTCTTTTAAAAATAAGCTGTACTGTACATTACCAACCATGATAATTTATGCCAAAACAACTTATACAATAAGACATTTCATGTTCGTAAAGTAACAGAGATGTTCAGTCTGTACAGGGTATTAACTCATATTTTTCCCTTTTTTTCTGAAAATTTCTAGCTTTTTTTCCTTAAAAAGAGGGGGATGTTTTTATATGGTTTCAAAATTTCTGGAAATGTTATATCTCTATATAGAACCACACACAAGGAAGGAAAATTGCTTTCAATGGGGCATACTCCCAAGTATGTATAGATTGGAGGCTAAAACATTTAGTTTTATTACTTTCAGAAACATGCACCTTGTTCATATTTTATATCTGCCTTGTAGGAACCCAGATGTGCATGTACTGAGTTATATCCAACTGTGCCCATATGCCAGTGAACACTGCTGCCAAATGAGTTCTGTAGCATGTCTGCAGGTGCATTCAAATTGTCTGTAACTCATGGCAGCCCCATGAATTTCATGGGGTTTTCTTAGGCAAGGAATACTCAGAGGTGGTTTTGCCAGTTCCTCAAGAATACAGTGTTCAGCACCTGGTATCCCATCCAAGCACTAACTAGGGCTGACCCTTCTTTGTTTCCAAGATCAGATGGGATTTGGTGCCTTCTGGGTATATAGACAGCTTACAGTGTCCTAAATCCTCAACGTGGGGATTAGATGACATTTGGGAGAAGATCTGGAGGCCAGGGAATGGGGTTTGGGGGAAAAGAGAGGGAAGAGAGTTCTACAGTGCCGGATAAAACTCATTGGGACTGCTCTGCATAAATGGGGGACTGCTGCTTTCACTTAAGATCATGAAAAACTTCTCATCCATAATATGTGTATGTAGAATTCTCCAAACACAGAGGTGAGTGTGGGTGGTCTCAGTGAAAGAGGCAGCTCAAGATATTTAAATGGACAGGAATCAGGAGGTCTCAATTTAACCTAATCCCCTCCTCACCATGTTACACACATGTGAAAAATATATGGAACATGGGGAGTATGGAAAGTAGATGTCTGCAACCATTGAGATATACAGATGACCAGCAAGTTGTCCTACATCTGAAAAGGAACACAACTGTCAAAAGAAGCCAGAAAGCAAGGCATGTACATTTGGGCTTTCATACATGCATTAGAAGCCAACATATTCATAAGCTTCTTAAAATATACATTTGCTCTAATTCCAAGAATATACACTTACTTCAGTCTTACTAATGTTCTATTTACCCTGATACCTATAACATAACATTTAACACATGAAACATGACTTTTACAGGGGAAAGAAAACTGTTGAGTATTCACATAGTCAATTTCTAAGGCACAGGCATCACTTGTAAAAATAATTAACAAGACAAGAAATTATGGTATTGCTACATCAAAAGATTTTTAAGACAGTGGCATACTGGACTTTGCTGTTTATTAAACAGACTAGTTTACTCTTCTGAACTAGCATTAAGACAGCCCCAGTTAGACAGTGGGAAGTGTAGCATTCTTGTACTCAGCTGAGAGAACGACCCATCTGCAGCAGCAAGGGGCTCTGGGAGGCAGGAGAATAGGAACTTTTCGGCCCTGTCCTTTTTAAATCTTTGGTCTCAGTTGGTTTTGGCAAGGGCAGGGAGTTGTGTGTACTTTCCTGCCTAAATTAAACACTGGCTGGAGTGCCTCCCTATCTCATAACACTGAAGGAGTCTGGTTAGGTTGGCGCTGGTATGATTAGCTGGTAGGGTTTATTGAGGCAGGTTTTGGCACTGAAGGATTTATTAAGGAAGACCTTTTTTTTTTTACTCTGGTGAGCACCACAAAGCATTTTTTTTGGGGGCGGTACACCTTCATTTCTGCTCCTCCAGAAGTTTATGGCTATAATGGAAGGGTTCACTTGGGGTATACTCTAGATAACCTATATAGTCATAGGTCCTATATGGAGCTAATGCAAGCAAGGTGTTGTTATTGTTGTCAGTTTTCAAGCATTTCTGATTTATGACAACTCTAAGGAAGGCATGATGTAGTTCCATGTGGTTTTCTGGGCAGAATTTGTTCAGAGGAGGTTTGTCCTTGCCTTCCTTTGAGGCTGAGAGAGTGTGACTTGCCCAAGGTCACCCAGTAGGTTTCCATGGCTGAGTGGGGTTCAAACCTCCATCTCTCAGTGTCCTAGCCTGACACTCAGACCACTATAACACATTGGCTTGCCCTTAAGTGTGACTTCGGCTTAGCATTTAAATAGGTGGTGAGCCTTTACCTCAAGAAATGAAGATTAATTTCACTCATTTCTGTCATCAGCCTACTTTATCCCACACTGGTGGAAAGCATTTAATTAAACAGGTTTGCAGATTCCATTTTGTAATTAAATAATTCACACATTTAGATCCAATAGCTGACTCTCATCTCTTATTTATTGGGAATAGGGACAATAACTTATGAGCCACCTCTATTTTACCATGGCCATGAAAAACTAGATAGCCTCAGGATTCAATAAACCTATGCTGTATGGGTATAGCAATATGGATGTTTGAGGGTTTCCCTACTTTAAGAAATACCAACGATAATGCACATGAAGTCTTTTTCAAATTTACGGAACAGATGCTATAGCAAGAATACATACCCTATATTGTCAATGAATGACAAGAAAAATATAAACCAGACCATAAATTCACATGTATCAACATAACAAAAAATTTAATTCCTGCCCTTGGCAAGGAGTGATTCATAGAATTTATGTATTAATATTCAACTTTTATTGCTGTCATAAGAAAAGGAGAATAAAATGAGTTAATACGTATTTTTGTTGACTAGCAAAAAATCTTTTGATGGAAAGCACTCATTTTTAATTGCTGTTATGATAAAAGCAAAATAAGGCACATGCCAAGAGGAAATAATTTTCATTAAAGGGTCCTAAAAAGAATGAGTCATAGCCACTCAATTACTAATTTCCCAAGCAATATGATATACAGCCCTTTTGAAGTAACCCTTTAGAGCTTCTCAGCGTTAATGGCAAATGAAATATTGTACTGTTAACTTATTAGCAAACTAGAAATGACATAATTCATAACATTTTGTTTTAAAAAACCACAGCCTTATGCTTGCTTTGGCAGCACATATACTGAAATTGGAAAAAACCACAGCCTTATGTTTTTCTTCTATACTCAGGACACGAAGGGAGTGACCGCAACAAGAAACAATGGCTGAACAGCAATGATACTGGAGATATTAACAGGGCTTTCCCATCAGTGAAAAGACGTGATCCCATAATGATGGAAATGCAGTGCAACAATGGGAGGGTCACAATGTTGTATGATAAAGAAGGGTCAAACATGGAACTAAGCCAGTACAATTGCACAACAAACCTATTGTGTGATAAAGTACATAGTATGTAAACTTGCCCATTTTTAAGCTATGCAGCACAATATGGCTTCATTGAAGAAAGCAAACAGGCACAACAGTAATAGAAGAAAATAAAGTATATGCCTCAAATCCTTTAAGATATTGGTGATTAAAATGACTGAAATACAAATACAAGGCTATGTCTTGAGAAGGTTTCAGCATTCTTTCCAGACATCGGTTCTTTTCTGAATGTGAAACATAAAATATTTAGCTGGGTAATATTGCCCTCTACAGGCAATGAAAATATGGAACAATGGGGAAGATATGTATGTATCAGATATTAGATTGATCACATTTCATATTAGGCAATCAGAAATATAATTTATGATGCAATAGTTGTCAATGCTATGTGTTGTTTTATTATCAGATGTCCATTACAGATTAGGATATATCTGTAACCACAAAATTATTATATCAGAAACTTCCACTACATCTGCCTCAGAAGGAGAGGATAACTCTGCCTTTCCTAGAACTGTCTCCTCTGTGGCCATTCTACTTAACAATATAATAGCAGTTTTGTAACTGAACGACCTAGTACTTAACTTCATACCTCCCAATTCCTTTTTTTTTTTCTTGAACATCTGTTAGTAAGTCTTTGGGCAGTGAAATTCTTGCTTTCTAATCTTTGACAGAAATCATAATGATAACGGCTGTAATCTTGCTTCAGTTACTTAGTTTAGGATAATTATGGATCTTTTTTTGGCCTGACCCCGCCCTGCCAAACCTGGCAGAAATATCATTCGCTTGCATTCCAATAGCTGTCAGAATTGACCTCTTTCTCCCCATGCAGCTGATACCTGGTAAAATAGGTTTGGGAGGGATTTAAGATCATAGCAATAATGACACAATCATGCTTAAGTAGTGATCCTGAATATAAAACAGTTATGAATGAGTAAATCTAGGTAACTGTTTCATATTCACAATCACTATTTAGTCATGATTATGACACTATTGCCATAATCTCTCTCTCAAACCTACTTTACCAGGCATCAGCTGCATGAGGAGAAGGAGATTCATTCTGCGGGATGGATGAGTGATGCTTCTGTTAGGTTTGGTGAGCTGGACCAGGAGAAGTTACTAAGTATACCTATCTGATGCTTAGTTATCAGATATATTTAATCACAATATCCCTCCCCAGAGCACTTTGTGGGGAACTGTATTTCTCTATAAGGGCAAAGCTTTTTACAAATGGCTGTCTATATTTGCTAGGGTTAGGCGCAAAGGCTCCTCACAAAAGTGGAATAATTGCAAATATCAAAATGGATGTAGATTGTGGGAAAAGAGCATGGTGTGGAGAATGGGTATGCAGTATCCAAACCAGATCAGGGAAAGAGAGGGTCAGCATGGTACTTCTCTCTCTTGTCCATCTCCTTCCTCAGGTGTGGAGGGCACCAAGAAAAGGTTTGTGGTGCTGCGAAATTGTGCTGTGAGCATTTCTTTGCTGGCCAGGGAGCAGCTGGTGGCAGTGGTGGAGGAGGAGAAGGAGGATCAGAGGTCAGTTTTTAAAAAACTGTGCAGCCTGATTGGACCCGCCAAGAGGGAAAGTTCCCCAGAAAAGAAGCGCCTGGGGAGGGGAAAGGGTTGAATAAACTCACAAATAATCAAATCTGTGAAAGGAGGAGGGCTGACTGTTCTTTCTCCAAATTACCATTTCTAGCATTCCTGTGGAAAATAAATGGCAATAAAACCAGGATACAATTGATTGTTGTTCAAAATATGTGCTTAGCATTTCTAAAAATGGCCCAGTATTGTTTCTTCACTCACATCAGTTGTTACACAACGGAAAAAATAAAACTACTGATTTGAGTTGAAATGAATATACAATACTTGGAACTTCACAAACTCAAAAGATTTTGCAAGCTTTTCATATTCACAGAAGGAAAAAAAATATTATTATCATTATTAACTATTTCATGAAGATAACAATAATATTAATGAAGGTAGATGCATTAGGCGTAATAAAACTAAAATGACATTTCTCTAGCTAGGATTAGAATAATGAAATAACTTTCACCTTACTTGAAGAAGATACAGCAAAACATAATTAAAAATCATAATGAGAAATAACTAAATCATACCATCAAGGCAGAGATAACTTCTAAGTGGAAATGTTTTTGGATATTAAGTATATGATACTGCTGCTTTAACTATCATAAGCCTAACAGAAGTACATTGAACAGTGTAATTTTATGCATATCTACTTAGGAGGAACTCTCACTGAGTTCAATAAGAATGACTCCCAAGTAAATGTTGATTCCCAGCATCAAACTGTCTGCAGTTATCTCTTAGGCCCAAGGGCTGGAAATGTCTAAGATCAGGAGTTGACCACAGTCCAAGTTGGAAAAGAACAACGTATCAAAAAAGTGGGACAAACTTCCTCTGATTGGATTATGGGATGCCTATAGTCATTGTCTTTAGAATACAGCCAAACATCATGAGCATTAAGCTTGAACGCAAATAAATGTATTCTTAGACTGTGAAGAGCACCTTTACTGTTTCATAACTGAGAGCACACTGCAAATTTTAAATCTAGCAAGCAGATTTAAATATGGTGCTACACAGATTAAAAAAACCGGCTGGTTTCCCCTCTTTTCCCTATTTTATCATGCTTGTTACTGAAATACATGTGCTAGTTCCTACAGTTCCCATAAATATTCTTGCTGAGGCATTCACACACAATACCTTTCATACACAATTGCAGAAGATGCTTCTGTTAAGCAGTTATACAATATATGGCCATAACTAACCTGCCTCAGAAATGTTGAATACTGATGAGTGACCACTAGTCATGGATGCTACTGATGACTGTTGTGATCCAGAGGTTAATTCTGAGTTACCTGCTCCAACTACCCCCTCAGAGTCACGGTCATTAACATCAGAAAAACTGAAATCTGTTGAAGTCTCATTATCATTAATACTATCTGAGGTACTTTGACCTGAACCACTCTCTTCATCACTTGTAAAAGCTGCCCATGATTTAGATTCTGTTGTCTTTTTCAGTGGACCTCTAAAAGTCTGTATTTGGTTATTCAATGTGGCTGGATCACTGCGTTTCTTAGTCTTCATGTTTGAAGCCACACCTGGGACTGATGTATATTTCAGCTGGTCCATCTCACTCGTAAATGTATGATGTGATAAAGCAGTTATTGTTTTCTTTTCTTCTTTTTCTTCAGGCGTTTCAAAACGTGACTTTGTAATTAGGCTATATGGATTGTTTATACTGTCTACCTGTTTATCTGGCTCATCTACCTCCTCCTGAGTCTCTCTATGGGAAAGACATGTGTGACAACCATTCACAGGTAAGCCACTATCATACTCATCATAATCTTCATCAACAATAGAGGACCACAAATCAGTTACAGAACTGGCTGTTGTAGAAACCTTAGTGGGAACTAATAAAGTTTTTAAAATTTTATTGCCTTTGGTGCTAGGAGAATCAACTGTAGCAGAAGTATGCAAAGCTGGCATGCTTAAAAAGGTATGCTGAATAGAATCAGAAATTATTTCAGGTACAGGAACTGTAATATCAACAATATTAGTACTTGCAGAAGAAGTGAGAAACACATCCTTTTGAGAAACACTTGGAAGACTATGGCTATTAGCAGATGTAGCTATATTTGGTAATGTATCAGTTGGCAAGACAGAGATAGCCATTGTATTCATCACTTTCAAAGAAAAGGCACTTTTATTTTCTACACTGGTTGACTGATATGACACATCATTACTGTACAATGAGGGAGCATCCTGGTGTATGTCTTCACTGTTAAGCAATCTGGGTGGACTGTATTCATCACTGATATAGGCAAGAGTTAAACTTCCTTGCAAATTTGTGAGGCTACTGGTAGTGTATGATGTATTTACAGCAGATGGTGCTGATGTAGAATATGTCATTTTGTGCAATATTTGATCAAACACAGAACTACCATTATTAGGCCTCTTTCTTTTTTCAGTCAATATTGGATCCCTAGGATCAGTTACAGATGATCTATGCTGTGTACCATCATCAGAAGACTGAATGGAAGTTTGCAGCAATGCATTATTATTTAACGTAGCTGTAGCCTCATAAAAATACTGCTGGGTGGAAGGATGCAATATTTTGCTAGAAGCAGGGATAAGAGAAGCCGGCTGAGAGACTGCACTAAGCAGAGGCTTAAGCAAAGTGTCATCAAAGGCTGGTGTTGTAACATGCAAAGGCTGAAGGGGAACATGACTCTCTGAGCGTTTACTAGCATCATAATCAAATACATTAGTAACAGGAAAAGCAATAGAAACTGGAAGGACTCCCTTTGCACTAGAAACAGCAATGAGGATTTCTTGTAAAGCTGCATCCTGCTTAGTAATCTCATCATTAGAAACTGCTGTTGTAAGTTCAGTCATTTCAATTTCAGCAAGAGAAGCCATTTCACTGAAAGAAGAAATTTGCAGTTCTTTGTCATATCCATCTATTACACCATTTTTGGGGGGCATCTCAACATCACCAGTGAACTCAGGTGTGCTGCTTATCAATTCACCTGAAGAATCATGAGAAGAAGTTTTAAGCACTGACAAAGTATCTGTGTCAGGCAAAAGGGACTCACTACCAGAATATGCTTCAGACCAATCCATTTCACTAGAAAGAGAGCTAGTAGGCTGCAGCAAAGTATCAGCTTGCGAGATTGCAGAAGGTTTATGCATTGGCACATTGCTATAGCTGCTACATAATGGACCCTGGTGAGATGCGCCAAGAGACTCATGCGTAAATTCTGAAGGATAACAGGAAGCAGCAACAGTTTCGAGAGAGCCCACATTACTAGATAAAGCATAAGTAAGTTCAGACATTGTAGACAGTGCATGCATATTTAAACCACTGCTGGATGGTTCAACTTGAGACAAGTGAGTTCTATCACGACCAAATATCAATGTCTCTGAAGCTGCACCGACTGTCTGATGTGATGTCACATCAGAAGACTGAGCGAGGCTTGACTGCATTAATATGCCACCCTCTGCCAGTGTCAAAGGAGCATGCAGGGACACCTTATCATTCTCAACAGCTGGAGTAGCTTGTGGAAATGTTTGTGAAACCATATACAGATGGTGAAACACTTTACTACTGGAGGAAGCAGAGGAAAATGGAAGCAAAGGCACATCATCAGAGGAAGACAAGGCGGATTCAAATGACACACCAACACTGGGAAATACAGGTGTAGCATGCAAGATCACATCACTACGTGATGCAGCAGGGAAAGTGTTGAGCATCTGAGTGTCAGACAATAAAGGGGTGACTAGAGGAAACACTTCACTACTGTAGGAAGGTTGAAGTGGTATCTCACCATTATACACTGGTTGTGTTGTCTGAGAAAGTATCTCACGGGCAGAAGAAGCAGAACCACGTTCTTCAGAATTTGAAGAGACAGAGTAAGACGACAACTCAGTAGGGGAGAAAGCAAAGGTAGAAGATTGTGGCAATTCTATATCCACAGCTGAAGAATCTTCTGACACCGGTGGACTACTGGGAAAAGGTATTGTTGTAGGATTTGGGGAACTAATGTGAAAAAGCTGCTTACTATCCAATGGAAGAGAGGTAACATTTGTGCCATTGTGAAACCACAAATTTCCATTGGCTGCAAGCACTTTCTCTGCAGAATCTTCAACACTTGAAGGTGTTACATCTTCTGACAGAATTTTAATATAGTCTTGCGATAGATCATCATGCATTTTTTCTGGGCTTCCTGAACTAAAGATGCTTTCTTGGCCTGTCTCCACAGTAACTAACCATGAAGAAGAGGTGGTACGAACAGAACCCCAAGAGTCATCGGTGTCTGTACCCGGCTTAAAAGCAGACACCTCTATATCATCTTCAATACCATCAGCAGCTGATGCTCTTGTCTCATTGTCAGAAAAAGTATGGGCATACTCTTCCTCATTACCTTTGGTGGAGCTGCTTGCTGGAAGAAGAACTGCAGTTGCTGTTTGAGATTCAACATAATCATCCTCTTCTTTCTTTGGTACTTCAGTAATAGGCTGAGAAGTTGAATAAAAAATTGTTTTGGATTGGTCGTTTGTTCCATGAGAATCTTCCTCTCTTGCTAAGTATCTGTGTGTTCCTGCTTCATTGAATTTTGTCCCCATTCTCTCCTGACTGTAGCTAGATGTAGTAAACTGGAACTCCTTTTTCCTTATTTGGTTTGTCACACTATCAATGCTGGAAATTACTGCAGCTTCTTCACCCACCCCTGCCCTCGCTTCTTCCATTTCATCTTCCTCCTTTGAAAACAACAAAACATACACAGAACATTGTCAATGCCCTCTCAGACGATATCCAAGGGGGAAAAAAAGGAAGATACATTATGATAAAATGCTAAATTTCTGATAAATTATAGTTGTAAAATTCCCATATGTTATGGCAGAAATTAAAAATCCCACAAATTACTGCAGGAAAATGGTAATTAAAGTGTACATTTTTAATATTAACTCCAAATTAATAATTAGCATTACATAGCAATTTGCCCAAACCTTTTACATATCGCTTAACCCAATGGCTTGTGGGAGAATAGCAATCATGGTTACTACAGAGAATTGTCACAACTATAATTCTTCTGCGCCCCCAATATTATTTTTGCATGCAAATACACACAATGCAGTTGGCATTTTGTTCAGTGCTGGAGAACCTAGGCAGGACCAGACTAAGACAGCTTTTACTTTCTGTAGCATAAAACTATAAGGAACTCTGACCATATTGGCTATGGTATAAAGAAAGTAATTTTTCTAAACTTGAGTCTAGACATGTTTATGGAATGACATCCTCATAACAATAAGAATTATATATTCAAGAGAAACATAAAGACAACTAAACTCTGAGAATTTGCATACAAAGCTGGACTAGGGATGGGCGAGTCCTTAAAATAACAAGTTCATTTTTGTCTTGTTAGGCAAATGATAGTGAATTTGTACTGCCGCTCAATTTTGTGTATGGAGGCTATGGTGCTTGCTGCTCTTCTCAATGTATCTATGTGTACCACCTTCTTCTGTGTCTATGTATAGTAATCTTTCCTCCATCTTTCTTTACAGCCTCTTGTTATATCTATTAGCAATCTTTTTCCTTTTTGTTTATTGATTTCTGAGTGCTGCAGCACTGGTTAATGATCAGAGTATGCAAGGGGCTTTACATGAGAGAAAAAAAATCAACCACCTGGCAGGGAAAAGGAGGTAGAAACAATTATGTGCGGCCAAGCAACACCAAAATGTGATCACGATGACAAAGTTATTTATCAGGAAGAATACCACGAGTTAGGACAGGCCACAGCAGTCTGCTTTTGCCTCAGCCTGCTTGAAAGGGCAAGATTCTGCCCCTCCTCTGCCCCCTACAAGTTGAGTGCAGACTCCTTTAGCACCCTGAACTCAGTTTGCAGTAAATCAAGTAAAATGAGAATAAAGAGGAATAGTGGAAAGAGGAGAGAGCATCTGAGACATTTTAAAAACATGTGAAAAAAGTGGGATGGCACGATTGAGTCTGTCTGCACCAAACTGGGACATCTGAAGGGTAAGGCTGGAACCTGCTAACGTTCAAACAGTACTTCTCTGCTAATCAGGCCAGTGAAACATTTGTGTGTGTGTATGGATAAAATGGCACAGCACTGCAATTAGAATACAAAATTAGGTCAAAAATACTCTGGGCTTTTGAAAAAAAATAGAAAGCCTTTCAATCACACCTGCTGTTATTATCTAAGAGGACTCACATCACAGAAAAACCACAGAACAGATATAATTTCAGACAGTAAGAAGTTAGACAGACTGTATGGACAAACGCCAGCTCTGTGTATCTTCTTTCCCTTGTTAATGGCTGCAAGAGCAACTGCAGTCAAGGGTTCCAAGCCTCTGGAAATAGTAGAGAATGAAGCAGAGCAGAGCAGGGCCAAGGCTAACAAAATGAAATTCAACAGAGAGAAGTGTAAGGTCCTACACTTAGGTAGAAAAAATGGAATACAGAAATATAGGATGGGAGACACGTGGTTGGATAGCAGTACACGTGAAAGGGATCTAGGAGTCTTCATAGACCACAAGCTGAACATGAGTCAGCAGTGTGATGCGGCAGCCAAGAAAGCCAATGCAATTCTCGGCTGCATCAACAGGAGTATGGTGTCTAGATCGAGGGAGGTACTGGTACCACTCTACTCTGCTTTGGTTAGACCTCATTTTGAATCCTGTGTCCAGTTCTGGGCACCCCAATTCAAGAAGGACATGGTCAAGCTGGAGCAAGTCCAGAGGAGGGCGACCACAATGGTGAGGGGTCTGGAAGCCATGCCCTATGAGGATAGACTTAGAGAGCTGGGTATGTTTAGTCTGCAGAAGAGAAGGTTAAGAGGGGACATGATAGGCATGTTTAAATATTTGAAGGGATGCCATGTAGAGGAAGGAGAGGGCTTGTTTTCTGCTGCTCCAGAGACCAGGACAAGGAGCAATGGATTCAAGCTGCAGGAAAGGAGATTCCACCTGAACCTCAGGAAGAACTTCCTGACGGTCAGCGCTGTCCGGCAGTGGAATATGCTGCCTCGGAGTGTAGTGGAGTCTCCTTCTTTGGAGGTTTTTAAGCAGAGACTGGATGGCCATCTGTCGGGAGTGCTTTGAGAGTGTTCCTGCATAGCAAGGGGTTGGACTGGATGGCCCATGTGGTCTCTTCCAACTCTACATTTCTATGATTCTATGATTCTATGGAAACTTGAATAGTAAGAAACACAATACTGCAGCTACACATCCTCTGTAATAGTTTCATTCAAGTAAGCTGCTTCAGCACTCTTATATCAGTATGAAGCCCACTGTGATAGGAAGTTGGTTATATGTGCTTAAAAATAGTTTTTTTTAATTCCTCAGAGTAATTTTTTTTAAAGAGTACTGTGAGTTGAGTAAACCTTGTGATTGTAGCATCCAGAAATATAACATATGGTTTAATTTATGTTTAAAAATCAAAAGGTACAGCATTAATATTCTGTTAAACTCAAGGAGCATATGTTATAATTGTACAAGTGAAGCACATATTGAAACAATACCTCATAATCTTCAGGCATTCCAGGAAAGTCAATTTCTATAAAATAAAATAAAAACAGGTACTTTGAAAACTAATATTGTAATCTCACCTAGGCATTTCATTTTCCAAGAAATATCACCATAAATTCCATGAAAGCTTTAAATATGCTTAGAAGTTTTTACAGTTTGTGGTGGGTTACTAGTATGATTCTATGCCTGGGTTTTAGACAAAGTTATTTCTGGGATGTTAATGTAAGAGAAATGTTAATTTGAGGTATCTTGAGGAAAAGAAAAGAAATAATGATTAATGGACAGGGGAGAAAAAAAACCCACTGCTCATCAGCAAGACATCTATAAGATTACCATTTTACGGTGTTTTCTAATAACATTCTAATAACATTGTGCTTTAGCGTTGGAAGTCCTAAGAATAAGCATCAGTGGTGAAAACTGTCACCAAGTCTCCTGTCATGTTTTGCTGATAAATAACTGGGGCTGGGGTGGAGGATCAGGGGAATTGCAGCTTCAACACTGACAGAAAGGAGATTTAATCCTTTGCTCCATACAGCTTCTTTAAGTCCCACCTCCATTATTACTAGCTGCAGAAGGACGTGAGATAAAAACAATATGTGTATGTACCTTTTTCTGCCCTACATGGCTACTAGTAGGGCTTTCAGAGGATGTTTGTATGCATATGTGTGTGTGTGAGAGAAAGACTCAGCTCTGGAAAATAGCTAAACTTAAGACTTTGGGACTCTTTATTTAGCAGGCTAATTTCACTTCTCTCTGATGGCCTATCATCCTATTGTGAAGACCTTCATTTTCCGGTGAGAAATTGACCTGCCAAACTGAAAGTATTTGAACTTAGTCCCTATAGTAAAACATTAGTATATGTACTTTACTATTATATGATCTTGTTTCAAAATATTGTGGTTCTTTTTTTCTTTTTTTTGCTGATTGTTTTTAATTTTTTTTTCTTATCAGTTGACCTACATATTATTGTTTTATAGATGGAAAAGTGGGCTATAAACATATAAATTAGCCAAAGATTAATACCAAACAATGATGCTGTGGGAAATTTTACTTCATTTTCACCTGTGCTATGACCCTGCCTACTCTTACGTAAAGGAAAGCTGTTAGGAATTCCAGTAATAATTCCTCTTTATAACATTAAGTTTGCTTCTTGTGAAACAGATAGCAGACATTTCTAAAAAAATGTCAGGCCTACCAAGACTGCAGACCTCTATTTGTCAGCCTCACTGCAGTTCCACCAAATAGTTAATATAACTGTATCAGGTCTATTCTAGAATAAGTAGATTAAAGATTTTAAAGATCAAATGACAAAGATCCATGGTATATTAATAAATATGAGAAGGTAAATGGGTATGTTATAGTACAGTGGTCAACTGTAGAAAGTCTGAGGGCTAATGGAACGGCAGAGGCATTGCACAGTAAGATCCCAAACAGGAAGCAGCTTAACATGTAATAAAGCAATTTGGAAGCAGAAACATAATCACATCTAATATAAGCAGATATATATATATATTTAAAAAAGGAGTCTTACCTGTTACTTTCAGAAGTATAGGAGGCTAGAGAAAAAACAGTGATGATATTCCCTGGCTTCTCAATGATTTCTAATGAAAATTTAAGATGTCCTGAAAACACTTAACACTGTAGATCCATAAGATATATTTCAACAGACATTTCAAACAACCTTTCTTTTAATTAAAAAGAAGGATGACCATCATTATTATAAAATATCGGTTTCAAATCTATTTGATTTGGGTTTTCATCCTTTCTAGGTTTTGTTTGTTTGTTTGTTTGTTTATTTATTTATTTTAATACTCAATTTAGTTTCAGACTTCAGGCAGAACAAATCCTTTGCTCCAAAGGAATAGTACGGATGAGTGTTTTTTCAACAACAACAAAAAGTCTATAAATGAATCAACAAGTTTCCATTTACATTTAGACATCTGTTCAGAAAGATACAATGTGATTACAGCAAGCCTTCCGTATCTACAGATTCTGTATCCACAGATTCAACCAACCACAGCTTGAAAATATTAAAAAAAAAATCAAAAAAGCAAACTCTGATTTTGCCATTTTATATTAGGGATACCTTCTGTTGAACACATTGTGCAACTGATGGTTTATCTACCAATGTACTTCTGTATTATCCTATTGTGCAATGGGGAACAGACAGTGACTATTTCTGCAGTGAATAAAATGCTACACGGAAGGCACTGACAAATAATTATGTATCATCCAAAAATGTGCAACTACATTACTGGAATCCTGCTGGTTAGTTCGAATTAAGGTTGATCCATTGATTCAATAGCTGAATGGCGACTAAAAATAGATAAATCCAATAGTGGAACTGAATGTACTCAACCATGAACTGAACATATCTGTCGTGCAGTGAACATAAAAGTTCCACTCCATGTGTAAGAAAACTTACAAATGTGTATGACTGTAACAAGATTCTGGCCATTATATGTAGTATGAACATGTTACTTCCAAGTTCTGGTCATCTATTAGCAACCAATGAAAGAGGCTGCAGTAGAAGTAAAGAAGGGAAGCAAGGCTGTCATCAGTTCTACTCTGAAACCACCTTTATCAGACACTGTCTTTTCTACGAGTTCCCATAGCTGCTCCACTAAGTTACAGTGGGACAGAGACTGGGAGAGATATGTAAAAAGGGCATTCCCCAGCAGTTAGGAGACCAGCAGTTTTGGCTCTCCCTCTATGTGAATTTGTTTGTGAAAATGATGAGAGTGACAACTTCTGGCTACAGAATAATATTTACATTACACCAGTGGTAGCTAATGGCTGTAATGCAGCAGGGCAGTGAACTCCAGGTTTTAGCTGGAAATTCAAAGGACCTACCCAAGGTCCTGACTTACTAAGGAGACAAGGCTCAGCATTCCTTTACAATCTAGACAATATCCCTGAACAGATTCACTGCCCCTCTGATATGGGAGCCATCAGCTGCCCACTGGTTCTCAATGTAAGAATCATATTAAGAAATAAAGCCACAGTTTTCTTATTTTCTGTTTGCCACCCCCCCTTTTTTTTTTGTTAGGTGTTTTCAGTTTGTCAGTCCCAAAACTGAAACTGTCTTATGTCTGGGAGCATTTCCAATTAAACAGTGAGGTATAAGTACGTTAAGCAAAAAAAGAGAAGAAAAAAAAAGCAAATAAATAAATAATACATAAATGCTTTCTTTATTACTTCAAAAATAAATAATGACATAAAGTCTGAAACACTCTCATTTTGGCATTCTGCTTTCCTGAAGGCTATCTAACCCAACTAGTATCTCAATACTTATGACTGAAAAACAAGTGTTTGCTCAGAGTACAAATGGGGGCCTCCTTTAAATGCAGACAAATGAAACAGCAGACTACAGTCCTTCTTTCTCTAATTCACAATGTGTAAACAAATTTGAAGAGGCCTTCACTATAGCTACACAAACAAGTAATCATGATGGAAAATCAAAACACATCCTTCTTCCAAGAAGAAATCTAATCATAAAAAATGAGTGTCACATTAAACCTGAAAATACCCAGCACAGTCTTTGGCACAATCCTTTGTTCCCATAATCTATTTGTATCTATTTCCCTTCCCTTCTTCTTTTCCTTCCCCATGTCTAGCTAGATTGCAGGTTCTTCAGAGCAGGGACCTGTCCACTTGTACTCTGCAAAGTGCTAAGCATAATTACGGTGCTATATGAATTTAAAAGCTACGCAAATAAAATATTTAAAATATGGAATATGGTGAAATAACAAAAATCCATCCAAGCCTTGGATTGATTAAAATCATGCCTGGTGTTCAAGGGGCCAAGCCGTTCTTCATTCTTTTAGATTTCCCTGCTGTCTCACTCCATTTTCCATAAGCTATAAAAAGATAGGCACTTGCAATCTGTGGTTATATAGTTTTGATGCATGATGCACCTGGTGAAGTTATTAGGACAGAGAGGATTGTAACCACAATGTAGATATTAAGTGAGAGTACAGAGGGAAGTAAGATGACTGCTGCTTCTTATGTAGATGAGCCACTGGTGTATAATAGAAATACATAAGGAAATTATAAAATTTCTGCTATTTCCACATACACAATTAAATCAATTTGGGGTAACAAGCAGGCTCTGGCTATTCAGAAGGCTGTGAGGAATGAGGGAGGTAGCCTTGATTAGAATGAGGAAGGAGAGCGCCATGTACTTTTTTTTTATCAGAAATGGAAAAAAAACCCCCTGCATATTCTAATAGTTTGGCCAGAAAACAGTATCGCAGACATCGGGATATCCATTCTGGAACCCATATGGATAAATATAAGCTGGAGACAACTAATGTAATCAAGCAGGAATGTGCAGCAGGTAACTCCGGGAACGAAGTAATCAACACAGACGTCATACAATGTAGGAAAACATCTAATATACCAGAGCCCAGAAAACCCAGTATTAGTATGGACTAGAGATGAGGGATGGAAAGAATATTACAAAATATTCCAAAAATGGTAGAAAAACACATTTTTTCAATTGTCAAGAAACCCTGATGTGAAGAATTGTGGATTGATAAGAATCTTCACAATTTTGACACTTTTTCTATACAGATCACATGTGGTTGTTTTTTTACAGAAAACAACATTTTCTGGGCAGAAAACAGCATTTTCTTCATGGAAGGTAGTACTTCTATAAGAATTTTTGTGTGTGTGTGCAGAAAAAGCTGATTCCTGCTCAGAAAATGCTGTAATTGGAGGTTTATCCTTACCAAAAATTGCACATAGTTGATTTGCACAGATATCAGAATTTTCTCTGCAGGAAGCAGCATCTGCTGTACAGAAAACAATATTTCTGCATAACAGCCACCTGCAATTTTCACACAGAGTAAGTCCCAAGTTGTGAACAGGCTTCAAAAACCACGATTTGTGAAAACTCTCACAGCAGGAAGAATCCTACTTAAATTACTTACTGCTTCCTTCAAGAAGAAAATTAGTGAAGAATTATATCCATAGTGCTGATGTGTTAAAAATGCTAGTAATATAT
Source organism: Iguana delicatissima (assembly GCA_948472985.1). Classification (NCBI taxonomy): domain Eukaryota; kingdom Metazoa; phylum Chordata; class Lepidosauria; order Squamata; family Iguanidae; genus Iguana; species Iguana delicatissima. The sequence continues at coordinate 1,951,815 of CAOKZL010000042.1, read as the reverse complement.
TATTATTAAAAGTAATATATTATTATTAAAATGTAAAGAAAGATGTATGAAATTAATTTGTTAGTTAATTTGTTGATTTTTCAAAATTATTGAACAGGTCAGATGTTGCAACTATTAATAGTTATACAAAATAGCAGACTAGAAATTTAATAATTAAAAAAATATAATGTATACTTCTTGAACTATTTAATAAATTAGCAGTAACTTTAACAAATCATTTCCAAGATCTGGTGTACATATAATGATTTCATCTATTCAATATTATTATTTTGTATTGCACAGCCAATACAGTGACATAGTGTATTCCAGAAGTTCTTAAACTCTGCCATAATAAACTTCTCTAATCTAATACATTGCCCGCTTGAAACCTGTACAATTTTTTAAAAAGACAAATAACTGGGTAAAGCTAACTTCCATGCTGTGAGCAAAGAGTATCATATACACAGAAAGTGGGAAGGCAGAAATATTAGGAAAAAAATGGGAAAAAGGGTAAGAAAAGAATTGTGTCCCTCTGTATGAAGCAATATTTATACCTTAACAACTGTTCTAATTTTAATAAAGATGGATAGAGATGATTTACAATACAATCTATCTTCACTAATTAGCAATATGTCTATTCATGGAGATTTATCCTGAAGACTGTATATTGGAGTGTACTTTCTGAGAAAGAAGGTAAGAAAGTAGTAACAACACTTACTTCAAATTAAGTTAGAAGAAAGGAAAAGTAATATGAAAGTGAGTTACAATCCAGAAATCACAAACCACAAAATTAGATCATGTTGATTTTGAAAGATTTTGATTTTGAAACAACTAATATCACATCTTTCATAGTAAGGTGAGAAAATAGAGCTCCTAAATTTTAAAAATGTAATTTGTTAGTTCTGATTTTTGCAGTCCAACATTAAGAAGCAAGGGAATTCCATCACCATATGTGCACTGAAATCACATTTTAAAAGAAGCACCATGCAATGAGACTTCAAAAATCAATAGAACCATAGTAGGTAATTACTTCTTACACTTTAGTGTACCTTTATTTAATATAAAATAATTTAGTAGTGTTTATCTAATTCCACCTCACAGAATATAGGATAAAACAGACTGGTTCATGATTGAGCAGAAATTTGAATTTATAATTCATTAATTACATAATTCAGGAATGGCATGATGTCAAAACCAGAGTTGCTATAATTCTAATTTAAAATAATAATATATTCATTGTAGATATTTTGAAGTGTAAGATTATCTGTCTTAGTTAAAAGCAAAATGCAGACCTTTCAAATGATCTATATTGATACTGAAATCCCATTGCACTGCATTTTCAGCTGGTTTGCAAATAAAAAGTTGCTGTGGAGTGTCAAACTAAAAATTACCTTTGTGAACTTACCTGGATCATCTAAAGGCATGTCAACAATCACTTGATCACTGTACTTTCCATAGAGACCATTAGCACAAATAGCAACTATTTGAAGAACATAGCTTGTATTCGGCAAGAGATTATTCAATATGGCGCCCTGAAACAATAATGCCCAGTCATTACTTTATGGTTCATAAAAAGTTTTCATTTTATTTATTAAAATTCTAAGGTTTCTCATGAGAAAAGCAATGCATGCTTACATGCAAATTCGCCTGTCAACAGTGGGGCTTATTTCCATTTTTTTTTAAAAAAAATGCTATTTTAAATATTTAAATATTTCTATTAGTAATAGCACTACTACATGTAGAAAACAATTTAAAAAGTTGAACACATATTTATTTTGCACTGGGGTACAGCTGTTCTGATGCAGTGCTCTATGGGATCTCCACAAACACAAAGCGTACTCCATACATTGCAATGCTCGGAAAACTGTATATACTAGTGACTCACGGCCCAAAGTTGGAGAGGATGTAGAGGCAGACTGTAGGATATGAGGTCTTCTATGTATGAACCATGAGCCACTAGTATCTGTACCCATATCGCACTGAGGCAGTGAGGTTTTTTCAATATCCCACTAAAGCAGCTCTTGCTTATGTGATCTCTCAACTGCAGCCTTCATATTGTTATTGACTATCAGAATTATTCAACTGGGGTGGATGACTGTTAACATAGCCACATTTATTCAATTGCATTCTGTCTGTCCAAAATATTTGTGCAGGTTTTAGCATTAGAGCTTCCAAGTGGAGGCCACTCAAAAGTGCAAACTACTACACAGAGAGCATTTAAAAGATTGTATCCACTCATGCTTTATTTAAACCCAACAGTCTCAAGTAAAAAACCATTAACTTAAGGAAACTCGCAGAAGGCATATTTCCATTGCTGCCCAACCCACGAAATGAAGAGACCACACACAGGGCTTGGGTTAAACTAGGGCAATTTATTAATGTATGCCTAATTAATACAAAGCTGGAAGTGAACTTGACCTTGAACTTGGGCTTGAATTTAAACTTGACCATGAACTTGAACTTATGACCTGAGAAGGGGGGGTCAACAGCATGGGTAGGCTAAGGCAAGGGTCAGCTCCAGACCTCTTCCCTAGCCCTCACTGAGCGAGGTACCGGGCCCCAAAGCCAACCCATGAGGGTGGATTAACACTTTGGCCAGCCCTTTTTTGGAAGGCGAGCCCACAAACTGGAACCCCCCTCATGACGGTAGGGGCAAGTCCCGGGCCCGCCTCAAGGACAGCATTTATCTTACACCAAAGGGTGCCATAGATACTCACCAAAACCCTTAGACCCCCCTACCAACCACAGATAAAGACAAGTATGGCTGTGGAGACCTATTTACTACCTAGTTGAGACACCACCTTGTAAAGCCAATTGCCCAATCCCTTGGTGCAGTGTAGGGTAGGCGAAAAACCCCCCCAAGGGGGAGAAAATTCCTACCCGGCCCCGAAGTGACCAGCAATCTTACACTGAAACCATAGGGTGGGAAGGTGGGTCGCCAGCAAACAAAGAGTCCGAGTAGGGGGTGGCGCCGCCCTAAAAGGGGTCTGCAAACCCTGCCCCCTCCTCATTCCACTGAGCGATCCTTGTCGCACAGTGATTGCATGGTCCCTTCTTCGTAGGAGGGTAGCAAAGGTGTCCCCCTCCGCCACTTGTGGTCACGCAGGCAGTGTAAGACGAATTCTCTCTCTCTCTCATCTGCAACCCTCAAGAAGCCTCTCAAGAAGGTCAGGGAGCCCTCCTGAGTAATGTGGCATGAGACATGTGGGACTGCTCAGGGGAAGCAGTAAAAGGAAACTTTGCATCCATTACCATATTTGCCGGTGTATAAAATGCACCAGTGTATAAGACACACCCCATTTATACACCAGCAAATACTATTTGCCAGCATATAAGATGCACTCCATTTTCAAACAGTATTCCTCAGGAAAAAAGCAAGTCTTACATGCCAGCAAACAGGGTAATTTTGGGTTAACATATTAACATCTTACGATGCAGGCATGATTTGGGAATTAATCTATGCTTATCCAGCAGCCCCATGCGTCATCTCCTACTCCAGAGAAGTCTGGGGAAGTCCACGTGGTGGTAGGGAGAGAGAGTGAACAGGAAACTTGTTTTTGGTGAAACACCAAAAATTAAATCAAAATAAAATAAAGTAGAATACTACTAACATCAAACTATACTTGAGAATGATTGGACTCATTCATTTCATCTGTCTGCTCCATTCATATTTAAAGCAGAATATGGAGCCAAAATTCCTTTATAACAGCACAAGTAATGCAGAAGAAAGAAAAACTGAATCCTTAACCCTTACACCCTTTAACTTTTCCTCAGTCTGTGGCTGCAGCTAATTTACTCTAATCACAATCACTTCTTGTATTAGATGAGAGAAAAGTGACTGGAGCAAATAAGGGCAGGGAGTTTAAGGTCCTGAGAAGGTTTATTATTCCTCTCCCATGTACCTTTTTTATTGTTAAAAATACGTGAATGAGATAGACATGTGGATAATAACACACTCATGTTTCATGTATCCCAAAGTTTGGTATAAAAGAGATTCAGTGCACCAGTTATGTAAATATCATCTGGACAATTAAAGTTAAAAGAACTAGTGTGGTATAGTGGTTTGAATGCTGGACTACTATTCAGGGAGACTAGTGTTTAAATCCACACTCTGCCATGGAAACTCACTGGATCACCTGGCAAGTCACTCTCAGGCTCAGAGGAAGGAAACAGCAAACCTCCTCTGAGTAACTCTTGCCAAGAAAATCCTATGTAAGGATCTCCCTAAGTTGGAGTCAACCTGAAGGCATATAACAAGAATATATTAAAAGTTACAACTGATTAAAATGCTTGCCACTGTAGGCAATCTTTTTACCATTATTTTCATGCTGTTACTCTGTTATGATCTGAACCCAATTGCTAGTGCCAACGGCAGTAGAGCTATTGAATCAACTGCTGAACAGCAAGTCAACACGTATGTCAATGCCATTAATTCAGTTGATCCACTCTAGTGTGGACTAGTAATTGGATTTAGACCTATCCTTATCATGTGTCTTATATCCTTATCATGGATATAACCTGGTATACACTACTTAAATAATATCTATTGTTAATAATTTTTTTAAATGTAAATATATCAAATTGAACAATACAACACAAGGAGCATAGTATAATTATTAGCTTTATCAAAAATTGAGAAAGTTCAGCCCCCCAGAACAAGTATTTGTAAGTGTTTTAGTTTCTCTGCATTTTAGAAAACCTTTAAAGTTGTCAGTTACCAAGTCCTGATACCCATCTGTTAGAAATTCATGCTTTTTCTGGTCTTCTCCTTCTAATTGTTGGTAAAAAACAGCAAACCTCTCAATCATCGTGTCATACACAACTCGTGGTCTTTCCCAAGTAACTAGAAGGCTGGTATAGTTCTTTGGATCAGCTTGAACATTTTCTGGTTCCAAGCTGCAAACTTGAAAACAAAAAAAATAAAAATTCATAGTCATTATGGGCAAAAAAAATTCATGGATGAGACAGTAGTACCTTAAAAATAGGGCTCACAGAATGTCTCTCTGCCATAAGACTAGCCCAATTTCCTCCAGGCTTAACAGCTGAAATTACAGAATGCATACTATCAAATCAAATGCCAGCCTTGCCTTCCACCTTAAACCATATGGCTCAGCTGATGTTGTTGGACGGCAAATCCCAACAGGTAAAAGTCAGCATAGCTCCAGGTATAGGATTATGGAAATTTACTTCCTCGAGATACAGGTGGTGTCCAGACTATCTAAAAGCTCTGTCTCCCACAGTAGCCTGTCTGATTCTTTAAATCTTTGGTGATGATCCTTCTCTTGACTTCACCACTCTCCTAGACTCAACCGGTTGAGGTCATGGGAGAGAGCCTTCTCAGTAACTGCTCCTGGGTCTAGAAAGGTCCTTTCAAGGGAGGGTTGGTTGCCTCCCTCTGTTTTCTTTCTCTCTGTAAGCAAAGGCCTTCTTATTAACAAAAGCTTTCAGCTTTTAATGGTGGGGTAGAAACATGTTTAATGGGTTGCCTGTATTTTTTCAATGTATTAATATGTGTTGAATGTATTTTCAATTGTTGTTAAATTAATCTGTTAACTGGATCTGTTGTTTAATGCTTTTTTAAAGTTTGTACTATATATTGGTCTTTTTCTGCACTGGGCGAGGGAATTGCCCTGTGCCGGTACTCACTGGACCTGTGTGCTCCATGCGAGGGTCCACGCTGGTCTGGAGCAGTCCGTGGCCACCGCTCCACACTGCTCCGGGGACGAAAATGGCAGCTTCTGGTTGGTCAAGGCTCTCCACCGACTGGTGAAGCTCGCCATCCTAAAGCCCGCCCCTGGCAGATCTGCAGGCTTGCACTGGTGTGAGCCTGAAAATCTGCACCAGAGCGCGGCCACGGAGTGGCGCGCTCCATGCTTTTGAAAGACCTGTTTTAAGTGGTTTTCAAAAGCACGCTGAACGACCACTTTGGGTCGTTCCGGAGCGGGCTGAGGTTCAGAACTACACAAAGTAGTCCGGACCCAGTCCGCTCCCAGGTGTAGACATCCTCTCTGGAGGATGCTCTGCACTGTTTTAAAAACCCAGTGCGGAAAAGGTCATTGTTTTAGCTATTCTATTTTAATATATATTGTAAACCACTTTGGGTCCCACATTGAGAGAAAGGCAGAATACACTTGGCCACACCTGACCAAAGCTTTGGACTGTTCATTTGTATATTTGTTGAAAAAAATGCACTGGATTTCAGTTTTTGTATTCATCGGTTTGTTTGTTGCCTTTTTAATTAAAGTACAGGAAACAAACAGGTATTCTTGTCTGATACAAAAAGTCTCTAAGCACTGAGGTGATAACTATGTTTTTTAGATGATAAGGTGAAGCAATCAACACATGAAATGCTCAGTTCTGCTCCTGCTTCAAATATTCTCCAGGATCTTGAATTTAGAAAGAAAAATTGCCTTAAAATATTGACATAGGCTACACAGCAGGCTTTCGAAATTGTAGCTCTCCAGGTGCTGTTGGGCTCCAGTTCCTCTAGCTCAAGCTAGCCTGTAACAGAATGATGGTACTGCAAGTTCATTAATATCTAGGAGGTCATGGGCTCTCCATCCCTAGGCTATGGAATAGTTCACATGCTCAAACATCTAGTGGTCACTACACAGGGGTTGATCTAATGTTACAACTGTTTGCACATAATTGCCTACCACGTAGAACCTATGAATTTCATCATGTTGCCTCAAAACAAACACAAAATAACTTATTTTCAGGGATACAACGAAAATCAATGATTTTCCTCAGAGGAAGACTACATGCATGCAATGCCATTTGAAGATGCCCCTCTATAATGAACTTGGAGAAGTAAAACGCAGCAACATGAGAAAATAAATTGGCTTTAAGCTAGATGAGAATTTTAACCCACCACCTAAAAGTCTCCCATGTCAACCAATGTTCTTTTATATGATATGGATGTAGATTTTGCTTTCATTATCTAACAATCTGCTTCTTTAACACAAGAGGGCACTCAAGGCTTAGTATTGGTTTTTTGCACTAAAATTGCACAATACAGTAGATAATTTAAAGATCTTTCCCCCTGTTATATTGCAGTAACAGCAGATAAAAATTTAATGAAACAATCTTATTTAACTTGTAGCCCACTTAAAGTCTCTTTCAAAACAAAACATGAAAACCTATCACAATGTCAGTTTCCATCTACTAGATGAGGTTATATATACGTTTATTATATTTACTCTGATACCCTGAAGTGTATCCATAAGGGAAAACAAAACTAGCTCAATTATGTTATACTGAGCCAATAATGCTTAATATTTGAAACTGCAGTGGACTGAATGAAAAACACCATCCTCAATATAAAGAAACATTTAGCGTTTTCCTTTGTCTGCTCATAATGATCCAGAAGAAAAAGATTTTGGTGTTGTAGGCTGCAATCCAGTACATAATAACCTGGGAAGAAATACCCTAGCATTCAAAGAGACTTATTTCTGTATAAGATTGCATTGTTAGCATCCTTCCATTTTGGAAAACACTTGTGCATTGGAGACTACAGCCATGCAACAGTGACATAGTTATCATATTGTCACATTGTCACCACTGTCACCACTGGGATGAATCAGAGGGGTTTTTGTTGTTGTTGGAAAACAGTGTTCGACAAATAACAAAAGTTAGCACAAAACAGAGGACAGAAAGCAGAAGCAGGTTTGCAGTGCTGTGGGTTCAAATCCTCCTTTGGTCATGAAGCATTCTTTCAGCCTAACGCTTACCTCACAGGGAAGATGTGGGGATAAAATGGAGCTGGCCACACACAGAATGCCTAATGTAAATTCAAGGAAGAGCAGAACACACTACTGACTAGAGGTCATAACAGTAAATCTGCATTTAAGTTTTTAAAATCCACAGCCTTCAGATCTCCCAATATTGCAACATAGGCTCATAACAATGAAATCAAACAAACAAGTGAAGCCTCTTAATTGGGGTTCTCTCCCTCTTTTGTTTGTTTGTTTGTTGAGTATGATGATCTGCTTACTTTGGACTTGATAATCAACTACACCTAATATATTTACAGTCTGAATCTTACCAAACTCAAGATCAATATTTTACTGATCTTAATAGTTGTGGATCTTAAGGTGTGGTTGCAGTTCTGTGCTGACAGACCTGGAATAAGCATTACCTATCCGCATATCATATCGTTCTGATAGTTAAGGGTGGAGACCTTAACTAAATTCAGCCTCAGGGCTGAATTTAGTTTCATAAAGGTTCTTGGGAACTGCATTCCAGTAGTGGGCAGGACTCAAAATTAAAAGTATGGGGCCAAAAATGCCAGGATGTTTTTACTTTAAGGTTCTGACTACCAGTGACTAAGCCCTGGGAGAGGAATTTCAACACACCAAGACCTGGGAAACCACCAAACAAAGGTGTCATGAAAAAGAAACATAACTACTTGGGGAAACACAGAAAGACAGATTGGGACCCCAGGGGGAAGGGACACAGAGTCTTACCTTCCTGACTCCCACTATTTGTTCTTGTGCTTCAAATCACTTCTGGCTTAAGGTGAGCCTAAGGGAAACCTATCATGGGATTATCTTGGCAAGATTTATTCAAAGGGGGTCTGTCTTTGTTTTCCTCTGAGGATGAAAGAATGTGACATGCCCAAGGTCACCCAGTGGGTCCATGGGCAAACAGGGATTCATACCCTGGTCTCCAGAATCCTAGTCCAATGCTCAAACCACTGCCCCATGTTGCCTGCTCTAAGTGTATGTGGGGATATCCATTCCCTATCAAACTGCATTGCTTCTACTTTCAAGCTCAAATTGATTTTCTTTCTGATAAGGAAAATGGGATTGTTTTAAAATGTGGATCACATATTTGGCAAATATCAAAACTCATGACTAATTGTAGATGCAATCCTTGGTATATTTACTTAGGAAGACATTCCGGTCTCCAGTGGAAATTACTCGCTACTCATTGTATTTTGGGTTCTCTTCTGAAACACATGCTTCCTGTTTCATCACTCCAAACTTCCAGTGTGAACATGAAACTCACACTGTAAACAGAGGCCATCTCAGTCTAACTGATATCAAAGAAAGGTTTGCGCACAACAACGAGTGGACTAGGGAGCTTTGTTTTCAGGGATTTGGATGCCCTGGATGGAACACAAAGTGACGGCAATATATGTTTCCCATTCTTCTTATTATTTTCAAATATGGGATGGGAGATTACAGAATGTTCAACCATGGAAAGAAGTATAAGACATCTTGGCATCAGGGGACAGAAGTGTTGCAAGAAGTTCACTTTGGAGATTAAAATAATTGTGGAAATACATGCAATAACATCACATTACACAGTCATTCTTTAAAAAAAATCATTTTTGTGGTAGCCTTGCTTGGGAACATGGACCTACGATCCTGATCTATGTCAATGATCAGTTCCATGTGGATCTCTGCTGGATGACTGTTGGAGAAAGTCCTTCTGTGATGGTATGGGAATTCATAAATATTTAAATTTAAACCAGATGAATATGTATGTCTCCCTTGTCTCTCAAAATTCTTATTCTTCTCAGTCATCTTCCAACTTTTTAGCTTAATTCATGCCACTTGGCAAGCAACAATCCAAACAGATGCTGGGAATCCAGAAACAGTTCAGGGGATAACAGTAGTCCCAAATGAATATGCAGGTAAGGAACAGAACTAAGGAGGTAAACCAAATTGCTGTGATGAGAACTTTCAGACTAGGTACTCTGCCAGCAATTAGGGCATCAGGAAACAGAAAGGTGCAATAGCAGGATATGCAAAATAATGTGCTGAAATAAAACACTGTAACACAAGATTTTCTTCTTATGTGTAATCTTACCCTTAAATAGTATGAAAAGGAGGAAAGAGGAGGAAAAAAGAAGGTAGCAGCACCTTTAAGACTACCTGATTTTTATTTTAGCATGAGTTTTTTTGGAGATAAACCCACCATCTACAGATGTGGTTCAGGGCTACTTCTTTGAAATCTACTATATATGTAGTGTAGCAACTGTGTACATGTGCACAGAATCACAGAATCTTCTTGGAAGAGACCACAGGCCACCCAGTCCAAACTCCTGCCAAGCAGGAACACACATCAAAGCACTTCCAACAGATGGTCATCCACCTTCTGCTTAAAAACCTCCAAAGAAGGAGACTCCATCACACTCTGAGCCAGGGTATTCTACTGCCATATAGCTCTTATTGTCAGAAAGTTCTTCCTGAGGTTCAGGTGGAATTTTCTTTCCTGCAGCTTGAATCCATTGCTCCTTGTCCTAGTCTCTGGGGCAGCAGAAAACAAGCCCACTTCCTCCTCAACATGACATCTCTTCAAATATTTAAACATGGCTATCATGTCCCCTCTTAACCTTCTCTTCTGGAGATTAAACATACCCAGCTCCCTAAGCCATTCTTCATAGGGGATGGCTTCCAGACCCTTCACCATTTGGTCTCTCTCCTCTGGACATGCTCCAGCTTGTTGATATTCTTCTTGAATTGAGGTGCCCGGAACTGGACACAATATTCCAAATGAGGTCTAACCAAAGCAGAATAGAGTGGTACCATGACCTCCCTTGATCTAGACACCATACTCCTATTGATGCAACTGAGAATTGCACTGGCTTTCTTGGCTGCTGTATCACACTGCTAACTCATGTTCAGCTTGTAATCTACCAAGACTCCTAGATCCCTTTCACACATACTGTTATCCAGCCATGTGTCCCCCATCCTGTATTTGTGCATTCCATTTTTCCTGCCTTACATTTCTCTCTGTTGAAATTCATTTTGTTAGCTTTGTGCCAGCTCTCCAATCTGTCAAAGTCACTTTGAATTTTGATCCTGTCCTCTGGTGTATTAGCAACCTCTCCCAATTTGGTGTCATCTGCAAATTTGATCAGCATGATCTACTCCTTTATCAAAGTCACTGATGAAGATGTTGAATAGCACTGGGCCTAGGACAGAATCTTGTGGCACCCCACCAGTCACTTCTCTCCAGGATTAAAAAGCAGCCATTGGTGAGTGCCCTTTGGGTTCGGTTGGTCCACCAATTACAAACCCATCTAACAGTAGCATTGTCCAGCCCGCACTTTATTAGCTTCTTTGCAAGAATGTCATGGGGAACTTTGTCAGTGTACATTTGAATCAGAGCCAATATTTTGGTGAGACATAAATAGTGTGATGTGTAGGTGTAGAATGGGAAGAAGGGGCACAGAGAAGTGCCTAGCTCTGCACTAAATCCATAGCTCTCAAAAGATATACCTAAGAGCTGAAGACTGTGGTGTCCAGTGGGGGCAATCCATTTTGGGAGGATATGGGAGAGGGCCTTCTCTATGGGCTATGGAATACCTACACTGAGAGTCCTGATTGATGCAATTCTGGTGCCAGGTCAAAACATGGCTTTTTATGAAACCTTTTATTAGACCTTGGGGTCTGATTTTACCAAATTTGCACACACGCTGTGGTCAGCATTATCTGGAATTGTTTAAAATGTTTTTAAGATAATCTTTTTTTCAGATGATTTTATTGTAATTTCAATCTTTTAAAATTATTGTTGTTATTTATTGCTTCAAATTTATTTTATTGTATACTGCCCTGAGATCTTTGGATATACGACAGGCTTTGAGTTGTCAGGCTGGATATACAACAGGGTTCCTGTAATATTGATCCTTGACAGATTGTACAGCAGGACAAGGTGCCATAAAGTTCTATGAATTAGGACAAGGATATTCTGTTCTCCCTCACCTTAAAAATGCCAACAGTCAGCCACAGCTGTCCCTTCTCAATACGGCTATTTTCCCAGTGGACAGTGGGAGCAGGGAGCATGGAGGAGTGTCCAGTTCATGTTCTTGTCACTGAATGTTCCCCTCCCCTTGCTCATTGGGTGAACCAACAGCTGTGCTGGGAAGTTTGGCTGCAATTGAAAGTTTAGGTTTGGAAGATGAAGGAAGACATGTTCCTTTATCCCACTTGACAGACCTTTACAGTATCTCATCCTGCTCCACAATCTTAAAGTTACTAGAGCATCATCTAGTATCCACCCTTGGAAATCTAGATGGGATATAAATATTTTAATAAATGAACAAAGAAACATCTTCCTCTTAGGAACAATTCATTGTGGTCAAAATCATGCTAAAATCTGTCAAGCCTGCAAAATTAAAGAAATAAATACCTGCTTCATGAATTTCTTCCTGTCCAGTATACGAGGAAAACACCTGGCCAGAAAACTTCAGTTGTTGCTCTCTAAAATTATTTTGCAGGTAGTCCATTAGCATCACATAACCAGACTGTTGCATGGTGAGGACATCACAAAATACTGATAGCTGGAAAATTACAGTTAATGCAATCAGATGGGGAATTTCCTTTAGAAATACTAAGCATCAACAAAAGGAATTTCTAGGGTGGCACATTTCCTGAAGTAAAATTTGCCAGAAAATGAAGTATAAACGTACAGAAGTTCTCTTAAGAACTCTTGGGAATCCCAGAGTCCTCTCAGCCCAGCCACTAGAAATAGTCCAAGGTTTTCCTTCTGGAGGTTCTGGGGAATCCTCATGGGAGGAGCAGTGAAACTACACAGCCATACTGCATCCACTGTGCTTCCAATATCCCAAAGGAGTAGAATAAGATATTAGCATTCAAAATGGTTACTAAACTACAGCAGGATATGAGGCCATTAACATACTATTTCAAGCAAGAAAATAATTAATTTATGACCCAACAGCAATACAGCATGGTATACATGAGAAGATTGGTTTAAGATTGCCAGAATTGGTTTAAGATTGCCACATGACAACAGATGCTGGCATCCTGTTGGTTAATCCCAAATAAAGTATACCTGTTCAATCAATTGTTGATTGGGGATTCAACATATATGTAACTCCCATTGATTTAATGAATTTATTCTAGTTAGGACTGACAACAGCATTCAGACCCCTCTCTTTAAAGTCCAATATTTTATCAAATAGAAATATAGTCTGCTCCAAAGTCCAAAAACTTATAGCCATAATGGAATGGTTTAGGGGTTTTTTTTGCGCACCTAAGAACAACTAATTATTCATACCTCTCTACTGTAATTTAAGTGTACAAATCCACATGTTTGATCATAGAGGCAGTGAACTTAGTGTGTTATCTAATGGACCAAGACCAAAGACTGTAATTAGCTTTGGATATGACCCATCAACTATTTCTGGCTCATCCTAATTCGAACACTTCAAATTTCTGCATTTTTAAAATCTAAAATTCACTTTTATTACCCAATTTTAACCAAACTTGCTATTTAGACTTATTCCAAACATTTTTGGTGGATCAATTTGCAATATTCCTTTCCCCCCCAGAAAAACTGCTGATTTTCTTTCCATTTTGTGAAACAAATTTTAAAGGTATTAGATGTTATTAGTCAAATGTTAACAATTTTATGATTACAATACATCTCAAGAATAATATGTTAATAAAAATAGTATACGTAATACTTTTAATTAATGAAATAGTTCTGTTTGTGCAAAACAAGGTAAATCAATTATAAGCAAAATCATCAGTATCAACATGACCAACACTCCTTTAATTTCTTACTAGTAAATAAAATCACCTGATTTTCTGAAATGTTAACAGTGTCTTTGAATATAATCCATTCAACTGTCTCTGAGCATGGGGGAGTTGATAAAGATCCATTGTATGTGTAATATTTATTTGTTGAATTTGGCAAAAGGTTTGACAAGATGAAAGGCTCCAGTTCACTTTTTTTCCCTGAAAAATATAAATTATAAGTGAACAGAGATGACGTTCCTAAAACCAGACTGTACTGAAAGAAGGTAAAACATGAACTATTTATCTTACAGTTTTTATTCCTCTGTGAAACCATCTAAAAGTGGATCCCATAAAATCCCACTCAATTGTAAGCAATTCATCTTATGTTGATGAAACTACAATCTAAACAAAAACTCAAACATTAAAATAACAATTTAAAAAAGCATATATATATATATATATATATATATATATATATAAAAAATAAAACAATCTTGAAATAAAGAACTCTTCAAGTTTTGTTGAAGACCACTTAGGGATAGACTTTTTTTTTTTTACAAACACGGGGCCATGATAAAAAATGTCATAATGCCTGCTAATCTGATAGATGCTTATGGAAGACCTCTTAGCAGAATTTTTTTTCATTCCAGGGAGGCCATTTAGAAACTGAGCTGTTGATTGGAGATGGTTTTAGTTTAACTGTAAAGTAACACATTGAAACTTAATCCAGGTAGCACAGTGATGCTCTCAGTTAGTAAGACAGGCCTGGGAAATGTGGTTCATTCTGAGTTGGATAGGGTAGCACTTGCCTTGAAAAAAGCAAGAATGCCAAGGCTGTGGCCAGGGAGCCTTTGGCAAACTGAGGCTGGTACTCCAACTACAACCATTCTTAAAGAATGAAGATATGATCAGGCTGATATATCTTGCAACACAGCCTACATATCACTTTTTTTGAAAAAGTTTGGAAACTACAATTGATTCAAAATGCAATAGGTTAATTGCTAACAAAGACAAGTGACTTCCTTGGTATAAAAAAAAAGAAGCCTGGTACAGTATAACGAACAATGGACCTTACATGACTGCTGATTTACCAGTTTTCATTGATTCAGTGATTCCAATGTTTGGCCACACATGTCCCAGTTTTCATCTGTGAAATGTTGGAGAGTACGTCATGGCCACCATGTACGCTTGGGTTTCACTGGGCCATTCTGTTTTTGTTCCCCACCTTAGCCTCCCCCTCCCTGATTCCTCAGACCTACTGAAATCTCCCTCTTGATGTGAATGCAATCCAACTGTACACTATTTTCGCTACATAAACACTTACATTCATGCCTTGACTTCAGAAATGGAGGACATGATAGATAAGCTGACACATTCAGAGGCACTGAATTTGTAACCTGAATAACAGATGTAGGGGATAAACTTACATTCAGATTGAAGATTCTTGGAAGCACTCTAGACCCAAAAAATGTTATTTTTTTGATAATCCCAGAATTTCCTAGCCAGGAGGGCTACTGGCAATGCTGGCTAAAGAATCCTGTGAATTACAGTCCAGAAAATCAACTCTTCCAGACTCAACTTCTTTTGAAAAGTGATGCTGGACTAGATTTGTTCGTCATCTAATCTCAAGATTGGAAATCATGTGTTAATATTAATTATGGTGTTTACTTTTTTTGTTACAAATGAGAATGTTACATCAGAATGTAAGCATCTTTTTTCCAAATAGAATCTAATGTGATTTTAGAAGACATTTCCCAGGGAACCAATATTTGGGGGCATCTTCCTTAGCTACATTGTCTTCCTCCCTTGCCATCTTCTCTACTATCTTGAAGTTATTCACTGAATGGCAGATGGTTGCAAGTGGCAAGTGTAACAGGTGGGGAAACAATTGCCAGAAGAGAAACAGGAAAAGGAAATCTGTGGTGGACTGTGCATAGTACAGCCTGTGCACAGAGGAAGAAAGGAAGCTGCAGAATATCTGTGCGTGAGAGAGGGAGTGGAATGCAGAGAAAAAGTGAGATGAGAAAAGGGGTTTGGCGCAAAGATGTGGATGGAGAGAAATAGAGAGATGAGAGCTGATTTGTAAGACACACCCACACCACAGAGACAGAGAAGGAAAAGGAAGACTGAAGTTCCAGAATAATGTATGGATTCAGAGGACATGCCATCTTCAACAGGGCTGTCTTCATCTAGGTTGCACTTGCTTTTCATACAAAAAAGAAAGCCTGTTCGGGGCTTTTATTGAAGTTGTGAACGTGTTGTGCCTTTCTTTTCAGTTTTGTCCCAGAATTTATTTCTCTTTTCCCTTTCAGAGAGTCCCTCCTGAGAAATAAAAGCAATTCATGAGGTCACGGAAAGGAGAAGCGGACAGAGAAACAGAGATGAACAGTGGCAAAGAAATGCCCCCCTCCCCACCAGGGAAGCAGCAGGCACGGAACAATGCCAGTATCATTGCTGAATGCCTGTTTCTCCTAGATATTCCTGAAAGAATTCTTGTTGTTGCGTGTGTGTCTTACAGTAACAACAACAACAACAATAATAATAAATAAAAAACAACCCTCTCATACATGATTTTAACCAAGATTTTTATTCTAAAGTACTGTTGATGGGGGTGGATCTGGGTTTATATCATATTTATAGTTAAAATTTATATTTCTTGCATACTTGCTCTGTGTCTTTTGTTTTAATTTCACCCATCCTGTTTTGGTGGCTGTGAGGCTAAAAAAAATTGCTTTTTTCATCTGCTTTTTTAAAAACAATCTCTCCACAGCTCAAAACAGGGAGAAAAATGGGATGGGAAAAGGTGAAATAATGACTGGCCCTGTTCGTTGAGATGTCATATCCTTCCACAGTGGTATACAACTTAGTTACATCCCACTTGAACTACTGTAATGTACTCTACTAGAGGCTGCTTTTGTTTTTTTTATTATTATTTTTTAACAAAAAGTAAAAATAAAAAATACATTCTTTCTGAGATATATTGCATTCCATTGACATTCAACATGAATATCTTAACAATAGAGTCATTATTATATTCTAAATTTGTTTATATTTTACACATAAGTTACCAATTTCCATGTTATTCATTGTTCATGCTGAATAAATCTTTCCATTATGTCATTGTTAATATAAGAGTACTTAGAAACCGTTTCTCTGAGTTATATCAATGCGCTATGTGTTTGTCAAGTCAACCTGAAATTTCATAAATTATCCTATTTAACCATTCTCTTCTGGTTTTGTGCACTTCTTCGTATGTCTTTGCTATTAGCTGTCAGCAAATATACTTCCAAGTATCCCCTATAATGCCAAAATTGATTATGAAGAGAAAGAAAAATTAAGACGCAAAGTTACTAATTATAATTCTCCTCTTTTAGTTCATCTTAATGATTTCTATTAAACTTCTATTTAATCTTTTATCTATAATCTATTCAATTTAAGCTTTAATCCTCCCTCTTTTAGTTATATATCTTATCACAGGCTCCCAATTGTCTTCCACCTCTTTGGTCGATTTTCCTTTTATGAATTGTGAAAACACATCAAACTCCTTATATTCAGTAACTTTCATAATCCATTGGTCTAAATCTGGTACTTCTGAACTTTTCCACATTTTAGCATAAGATACTCTTGCTGCTGTAACCAAGTATAGCAGTGTCTTATAGTTTTTCTGAGCAAAGTCTTTTTGAAACATGTGTGTCATATTTAACAGGAAGAGTTCAGGGGAGATGGGGAATGTTACTTGAAAGATCTCTTTGATTGCTTCATATATGTTTAGCCAATATATTTTGGCTGCAGGGCATGTCCACCACAAGTGATAGTACGATCTCGTTTTTTCTTTACACTTCCAACAGTTAGTGTTATCCGTATGGTAGATTTTATTCAATTTCTCAGGTGTTAGATGATATCTGTGCATCATCTTTAGAAAGTTTTCTTTCAAATCCTGTGCACTTGTAAATTCATTGGTGTTTTTCCAAGCTCTCTCCCAGTTTTCTACCGGAATTTCATGTTGGAAGTTTCTAGCCCATTTTATCATAGTTTCTTTTACAGTCTCATCCTCTAATTGACGAGTAAGTATCTATAGTATCGTGAGATCTTTTGTTTTGTTTTTGTAAATATAATGGTTTCTAATTCATTGTATTTTCTAGTTGGGATGAAACCTTCTAGTTTCAGATCCATTTTATAATGTTCTTTTATCTGCATGTATGGAAACCAGTCAATTTCATAGCCTGTTTGGGCAAGTTCTTCACGCGTTCTAAGCCTGATTTCGTTTGGACTGTCCTGTAGTATAAGGCTTTCGTACCTTAACCAGTTGTCTTGTTGCTTCACCCACCTCCCAAAAAATGCTTCCTGTGGAGAAATCCACCATGGTATTTTGATATATGTTTGTTTTTTTAATATTTGACCAGATTTTTAATAGAGATTTTCTCACATAATGGTTGTTAAAATCCTTATCTATTGCTGCGTTCCCATACCAAAGATAGGCATGAAAACCGAATCTCATCTCTGCGCCTTCTAATTCCAATGTTCTTTTATCTCGGAGAGTAATCCAATCCTGGATCCAGGTCATTGCGTTGGCATAATAGTAAATTTTTAGGTCGGGTAGATGAGGCTGCTTTTGAAGAGTGTTCAGAAACTTCAGCTGGTCCAAAGAGCTGCAGCCTGACTGTTAACTGGGGCAGGTTACAGAGACTATACTAGGTCCCTATTGAAACAACTCCACTGGCTCACAGTTTGTTTCTGATCACAGTTCAAAATGCTGGTTATGACCTATAAAGCCCTATACAGTTCAGCTCCAGGCTATGTGGAAGACTGCATCTCCCTCTATGAGCCTGTCCTGGCATCATCAGTAAAGGCTCTTCCTTCAGTCTATTGCCATCACAAACAAGAGTGGACATTCTCAGTGGCTGCCCCTAAAAGAATGGGGTAGGGGATGCTATACTGTTTTAACTGAACTGTTTGTAATAGCTTCTTTTTTAAAAAATCACATTTTATTCTTTTAACTTATGGTTTGAATTATTTTAATACTGTGAGTAATTTAACATTCACTTTTTGGATTTTTCTAATTTGTATTTTTTATATATATTGTGAGCTGCTTTGAGTCCAAATTTTATGATAAAATCAGGAAACAAATAAATATAATAATACATAACAACAACAACAGCAGGTTAGATTTAACAGGAATAAAATAAGAAAATAAAATAAATGTCACCCTTAAAATTTAAATGTAATTATTATATATTTTAAATATTTTAAACATATTTTAAAAGTTCATTTTTAGGGTAAATGTAAGACAGTGGCACCTTTTCACTAACTTTCCTGTACCTAGTCTGAGCCACAAGATCTCTTTTTATGATAAATTTAAATATTCTGTAAAATCAAATTATAATTCTAAAAATGATTCTAAAATGATTCTAAAAATCATTATGGTTCCTTAAAAACTGTAATGTTGGACAGTGGCAGTGGGTGACTCTGTTATCAGTGGGATGGTGAATATGCTCTGGGCTTTAATGAGAACTATCCAAGGTGCTGAATCTATTTTGAAGACATCCCCCTTAAAGTTCAGGCTAAAAACTGGAGTAGATTTACTACATCTCTGACACTGAGAACAGTAGCCACCAATGATATTGGATAGAATCTTCCTTTTAATTTGTATCACTACACATTGTGGTACATATGAGTTATCAGTAACAGTTCATAAATTAGCTTCTTAATGGGGGCCCTGAGCCTATAACAGTCTCCAATTCTTACAGATGGTGATGCGAGAATTCACCACTAGCTAGAGGTAGATAAGGTGACAGAATTTACCCACCTGCCCTGGCTTCTGTCTCAGCGCTTGATTCTGCTACACTCTTATGCTCACAATAGGACATAGCTTCCCCTTCCCCAGAAAGACACTGCTGTTCTCTACTTCCCCTCTCTTACAACTGCAGGCAAAAAGAACTATTGCCAAGCAGAACAGCTGGAGCTGCAATTATCTTTGTTCTCACTGCCAAGGACTAGCTAGGTGGTATTGCAACAAGAAGGGCACAATAGTCTCAGGGCTCTTTCCATATCATGACTCAAAGATGATCTGATTCTTCAGCTAGTCCCTTGTTGGAAGAGAAAGCCACAACAAGAGCAGAGGGAGTTTAGTACAGGTGTTCCCTCATTAGAGGAACATGTGATCTGGCCATCTGTTTCATTTCAAAGCCACAGCCATTATTTTTGTTTCATCTTCCTCCTGTTCTGATCATGTATATATCCCTTTGTATCCATAGTGTTTGCAATAATCTGCTTGTGAAATATATTAACGTTTTGATATTAACCACTCAAGTTCTTTCCCACGTGATCATATTAGCCATATTTTCATGTTATGGAAAGCCTCCTGGAGTATCAAACCATGATGTACATATTGATGCAAGTATACTGTTCAGTCCCATTGTCGTTTTCCGTCTTCATGAGCAGGTTAAAAACAACAACGCCACAATTAAATATTGCCCCCACCGTACATCTGAACCAAGAGTTATAGTTAATTTGTCATAAAGGGGTTTGAATTTACAACTCAACTTTATAACCAGAATCCTATGATATACTACACTGGCATAATGGTTCATCAAGCTGGTATAGTGCTCCTTTTTCACTGTTGTGCTGTATCAGCAGTTGGGGTTTGGGAGAGGGAGAAAGGCTTCTTTCTCTTTTTCAGAGAAAGCCACCAGCACCTAGGCAAACCTACTTCCCCAGTCCCTGGTTTCCAGGTGAGTCCTTAGAGAAAAAGATGTCCTGAAACTAATCATGGTCTGAGAATGCTGCCTCAGAAAATCACAGGGAATTTTAGTTCTTAGGCATTATTCCTGGAGAGCCTTTTGCTTCACTGATTCATCTGGAAGCCAGGTATTCAAGAAATAGGCTGCTTTGGAGCTGGCAACTGTCTCCTCAGACAGCAGTGGAGAAGACTTTCTCTGTTTTCCCCAAGCTGTTGCTCCACCCTGCTCCTGACACAGATGAATTTACGACAGTCCACAGTGTCTTGACCCAAACTGTGGTTAAAAGCTGGCTTCTGCTCCTGGCTTGTGCTGGGGCAATAAAATATAGTCCCAGGTTTGAATGTATAGATTAATAAAAGGAACCATTCAGTTTAAAAGGAGCATTTACCTTTACATTACATGTAAAGGTAAATGTAACAATGTCTTATGCAACTCTATGCCACTTACTTTCAGTTCATTGACAGTTTTGGAATAAAGTGAATAATGACATGTTCCAGTATTAGTTTTCCTAATGTAAAACAACATAAACGATTTGAATTAAATATTTTATCTTTTCAGCCTAGGAGACTGACAAAGTATAGCAATACACACAAATAATTTTGTTGTAGATTTATAAAGCAATTATTCTGAAAACTCCCTTAAGAGAAAGTCAAGGATCAAAAGATTGTTGATCAAAAGAACAGAATTTTTAGGTTCAGAGCAGTGGAAACCAATTCTGTCATCCTCACAAGTGGCCCATGTAAAATTTTAAGCATCTGAGGATATTCTATATTGGAAGCAGACCTGGATAAGCAACGAAATTAAGTGTAGATTCAGATGAATGAATTCCCCATGTTGAAGTAA
Organism: Iguana delicatissima; assembly: GCA_948472985.1. Taxonomy (NCBI): domain Eukaryota; kingdom Metazoa; phylum Chordata; class Lepidosauria; order Squamata; family Iguanidae; genus Iguana; species Iguana delicatissima. The sequence continues at coordinate 1,930,760 of CAOKZL010000042.1, read as the reverse complement.
GAAGTAGAGCTTTTTCAGGCAGTGAACAGGGGTTTTCCACAAATGACTTCTAACTCTGTTACCAATCTTTTCCCCCTTTTATAGGTATATTTATGAAACAAAGGTTGTAAGAATTGGAGTAAATTGTCTCTTTTTTGGTTTGAACATATTGTATCCAGAGTGTATACATTCATATAACTAGAGCTTTTAATGCATTCAAACTGGTAACTGTAGAGATGGTTTTCCATGTTACATCACAAACTTACCAAAACGACTAACACTGGCCACTCCATCAATAATTGAATTATAATCCAAATTATCTTCCAGACCAACCTGTTGGGAAAATGTTGCATAATTTATCCTTGAAGTCAACATTTTATTGTTTTTTTAGTTCCCAACTAAAAAGTATTTTGTATCAGTATTTTACTTTATGCCAAACATTGCAACAGATAAGGCTTATTTACTTGTGCAAAATTAATTAGCAATAATATATGCATACAGTACTACCATTATCTTTAAGATGGAATTGACTATATTTTGATGTTAAAATAAGTCAATATGCATAAGCAAGGATTACCTCAAATAAAATAGATAACACTCTTAATTTTCCATTCCCTTCAACTGCCTTATCAATATCTGCAAACCGATTTGGATCATAACAGTAGATTTGCATCTGTAAACAGAATAATATTAACAGGTGAGTTTTCTCTCAGATTATATCAATAAAATTCTTGGGAAAGAATTTGTTGAATATGAATATTATTTTCTATCTGAGCATTCGCATCCAAGATGAACTTCAGAACCTGCAAACATTGTCATGTCCCTTTCTAAATTGTATATACATTATTCAGAAATATAACCCGGATTGTGGCTCTATTCTCAGATTTTTCAAAATGAGACCAGGCTTCAATGCAGTCTATTTCAGTGTAGTCTGGGTAAGGAGAGTGATGAATGCCTCACTGCAGCAAAGAAAGTTTCCAGCATACCTAAAAGAGGCTATGGTGAGGCCATTACGGAAAAAAAGCCCTCCCTGGATCCCACCATTTTTAATAATTATTGACCAGTTTCCAATATTCCATTTTTGGGCAAGGTCTGGATGAAATGGATTATCTAGAGCCATTTCAAATTTGGCTGGTTGGGGGACAGAGACAGTTTTGGTTGGCTTGCTGTATGATCTATGCAGGGAACTAGACAAGGGAAGCATTTCACTCTGGTGAATTTCCAGGAAACTTTGCTTGAATACAATAACAATATAGCTGAAAGAAGATACTAGTTCCTGGTATATGGGGGAAAAAAATATCATTCTGCCAGACTGGATGTCTTGAGAAGCATTGTCCTAAGCCACTCCGTCAATTTTGGCAGCTGAGACAGAAAAGTTCACAAGGAACTCTCCTTCTTCCTGGTAGTGAAAGACTATTCACAATAAATTTAATGACTGTCTCTAGATGTGGAAAAATGGTCTCTGGAAGTACTGAGAGTTTCCAATTTTTGTTGTTGTTTTGATTATGCTTATTAATGAGTTACAACCAGTCTTTTTCTTGAAATATGCTACATTTCCTCTCTCTCTTTCTCCTTCCAGTAATCATGTATCACATCCAGTGCAACATTTCAGTAATTTCAGAAATTGATTTTCACCAGTCTTCTCTGAGACTCTTCTTGTTCTTATTCTTGTTCTCCTTCTCCTTCTCCTTCTGTAATCATGGTCAATTGCTTTTGCAATTTTATACTAATTAAGCATCAGGACCATTTTGCGCTAGCATTCCTCTTTCCCTCACTTGATTTATGCTGAATCTGTGTCTTAGAAACAACAGAGGTCTTTAGCAAAAGGTGGCGAAAACAGGGTTTAGAACTGAGAAAAAGGTAAAATATTTAGCTATTACAATGACAAATATCAGCTGAACGTTGTTCCAAAGTAGCAATGTGAGGGTGTGAAGAAAATTAAAAAGAATATGCAGAAACAGGAGAATTTAAAACTGTCTTTCTTGCACAGAATTTCACAGATAAAAATGAATGTGTTACCTAGAATGTTGTTATTATTCCAGACAATACTGGTCTCGACAAAAGAATTACAATTTAAACATTAGCAGAAGGATATATTCAAGTTTATTTGACAAAGGAAAGATCCTAAAGTAAAAATCAAAATATTGCAAGATGCAAAGCAAAGAGGAGATTAAGCTTTCATTTGAAAATGTATTTTGCTGCCTGTTGTTTGATATGATGATGTTGAGAAATAAAAGATTACTGGAACTAGAAGGTCATGACCTGAGGTTTGGTATGGTATTTATGGTATGGTATGGTATTTATGGTATGAGAAAGTTAAAGTGAATGTAGATTTTAATCATCATTATGTGAGACATGTCATATTGAGGATATGGAATAAATATAAATCCAGCCTATATCAGAAAATGATATTGGGTGGAAATACATATGTTGAATCAGACAATTTTGGAGATTTAGTTACAGTTAAAACTGGAATTGTTGCTTCTGGGACTGATAGATGAATATTTTCACAGAAACTATGAGAGAATATTCCAATATATGATTACAGCAGCAAGACTACAGTATGTCCAGGGATGGAAGAACAATACTCTACCTATTAAGAAAGATTTGTTCTTAAAAGTGAATGAGTTAGCAGAAGTGTATAAATTGTCTACTCTGATTAGAGTAAAATCATTGGCAACTTTTATGAAAAGCTGGAAGTTCCAATAGACCTTGAGAAAAAAGGGTAAAATGATAATCATCAGTTCTTAATATTAGTTTGTACTGACTATTAGAAGAGATGTAATATCCAGTTTATAAAGAATGAGATGGTACTACAGGATATATCTGTAATACAATCACAGAAAAGATAGTTGGCAGTCACTTTTAGAAAGATTTGTAGTTTATGTGCTAATATGTTTGCTTTTTTTTTTGGTGTATTTTTCCACTGTATATGTGTTCATGTCTGAATTACGAGTTAATTAGTATCTAGCTATTTTGTTAGTAGTTGTTCACTGTGTCTTTCAGAGGAGTATCTAGCGTAATTTTAATATATGTAATCTTTCATATATATATTTTTTAAAAAGCCTTCTTAGATTACAGAATGACAAGAGAAATATCCTAAACTCTGGAAACCTATGAAAAATTGTGAACATTTTCTTAAGCTTCACAAAGCTAAAGTAAGTAAACCTGTAAACATAAGTGTACACATTATAAGTATCTTCAGTTGTCATAGTATATAGGTAGTAAACATTTGAATTGTATCTACATATGAGTGTACAAATATCATATTTCTATTATATTATAAGTAAACCTGTGCACTCCAGTACATATTTGATGAATGTCTTCAGTCATTACTGTATGTAGTTACTACACATTTTAACTGCATCTATACACATGAAAGCGTTCACATAATCACATCACAAATACAAGATGCACACTTGTTAGTCCAGCAAAATCATTTTGTTCTCCTGCATGACTTTTTTCTACCATCTTTACCCAATGAAGTAGCTTCAAAATGTAGAATAATAATTTTATGCCTTCTGTTTCATTTAACAAAAGTATAAAAAAAATGTAATTTGTCTCTTGTATCCTGAATTGTGTCTATGGGTTGGTTTACTAAAAGAGATCTAACTCAACTATAATCAGGAAAATTGTAACATGATTTTTGGATCTGTTTGTCATCTTATATGGGGACCTGACTTTAAAGTACATAGTAAATTATCTAAATTAGATTCTGTTGGTATGCTTGTCTATCACACTTAAATTTATCAACATACCTGATAGCATGGGATCTACCTGAAGAGATCACCAAACCTTACCAACACAGGGGCCTCTGCATTCACACGGCAGAGGGTTAGAACAGATCTCAAAGTGAGAGACTTGGAACTTAAATCTTATGGCCTGCTTTTTACAGCCTTTGTCCTGTTGTTTTACTGCTTCTCTTCTGCTTTCTGAATTTTGTAACTGTGTGAACACTCTCTTTAAGACTGTAAACAACAAGATTCAGACCTGAAGACTTATGACTCTAAAAACATCACTTTTGTTCTCTTGCATGATTTTTCTGCCTTCTCTGCCTGATGGAAAAGCCAGTGAGTTTTGAAAGCTGGTGCATCTTTTGCATCTTCTGATTGCCCTAATAATGGCATCACCAAAGTACATTTTAGATTTTGTTTCATGGTCAACAGTCACCCCTGCATTCACATAATCATGGTATTTCTAATAATTTGTAAAGTCAATGACTTAAAATTTAATATCTTTCTTTACCTCAAGAGGATATTTCTGTCCATCTATACTGTGTTCAGATCCATCATGAGATATATTGCATTTTCCCCAGTGAAATGTTATCTTGCTTGCTTTAAATACACCTTCTAAGCCTCCTCCAGTCACAAAATATTCATTTATAAGCTTAATTTCCACTAAAGAGAGAGAGAAAAAAAGTTGTTATTAATCATTCTTAAGTTACAAAAACAACAGCTATCTTGAGATTAATACACAGTAGCACTAGAGTAAGAGCAACCAAGAGAAACCATATCTCTTCATTGTGGGTGACATTTAGAATAAGTTAAACTTTGCTCCCACTGAAACTCTCACTAACTTCAAAGGTATCTATGTTGAACTAACATAGTCTAGATCTAGTTTAATTAATACTGTAGACTGATGCTACCAAGGTCTGGAAATATTACAGGACCTTTGAGCAATGGACAGGGTCAAGTAATTCTTTGCTACAGTTACAAAATCATTTGGTTGTTGTCAACTGCATAATGGGACGAAGCAAGATTGAAGAGGACACTCTTCAATCTTGCTTCGTCCCATTATGCAAGATGAGGTTCAAGCAATCAGTGGTGGATTCACTTGCATCCTGTTTCTTCCTCATTGCCTCCAAAAGGGCCCTGTGTAATGTTTAGAGCAGAAGAGGGCAAAGTGTGGCCTGTGGCCTGTTTGCAGCTCCCAGGGGGTAAAAAATTGCAACATTTTTTCAATTTTTGCCCCCCCATCTCTCTAAGTGATGGGAAGGGCATTTCTACCACGTTTGGAGGCCTTATGGGATAGCCAGCAGCCAAACCACATTTTTTAATTTTTTTCTCCAAAAGCCCTCAGGGGGTTTGGAGCATTTCAACCATGTTTTGGGCTCACTCTGGGCCCCTTTAGAACCAAGAAAGGCCTTTTTTGAAACAGGAATTAAACAGGAAATGATTTCTTCCCAATTACCATTGCTGGAAATGGCCCTTTTCTAGCACTACCTAAAATATTTTATTCCATATTTTATTATGTTTTTAATTCTGAGACACACTGGAATGAAAATGTCTCCTTCTCTTCTACAACAAATAGATAGACAGACAGACAGATATAGATTCTTAGAGTTATGGTATCATAGTGCATTAGTAAAATGATACTAATAACAACAACAGCAACAACAACAACAACAACTCTGAGGCCATTTCTGCACTACACTGTTATAGTGCTATTATTCCACTTTCAATATCCTATGGAATTCTGGAGTTTGCAGTTTAAGGAGAGGCATTTAAAATTCTTAGCCAGAGAGCTCTTTGGCCTCAGTAAACTGCAAACCTCAGAATTCCACAGGATGTTGAAAGTGGAATAATAGCATTATAACAGTGTACTGCAGAAATGGCCTAAGAAAAAGATTGACAAAGAAAAGAAAAATGGTCCTTCAAACTGTAGAATAACCTCAGCAAAGCACACTCCCATTTGAAAAAGACCCTTGGAAGAGCTCTAGTGCAAATCTAAGACATTTCTTCAAACAACCCTGCAAAAGCCTGAGATAAGTAGGAATGGAGGCTACAATAACTGGTAAAGAACAGAAAAAAAATCCAAGGAGCTGTATCATGCCAACCCACACTTCTTTGGACAAACCTAGAAGAGCCCAGTGACTGAAACCACATACCTGCCACCCCAGATAAGTTGAGGAAATCATATTTAGATCAGGACCCTAGTATGTGCTGCCAAAAATGTAGCCATTTGAGGAACCACTGTTTCAATATCTGGCAAGTAAACTGCAAGTATGCTCTCCCTAAATGAGACTGAAGACAACGGGAGGCAGAGGAAGGGTTAAAGCTTTCTATGCAAGGCTTCAGATAACGATTGCACTTAGTCTGAAGTAAAGATGTAAAAAACTGCAGAGCTCACAGTATGATTACTTGCATGAAGAGTAAGATACTTTTAATATAAATTACATAAAACCTCTTCAACCAGCATATTTATATAATCTATTATTTCTTTCAAAATTTCCAAATGCCATCATTTCATAGACATACATTTCCATGAGACAATGCATTATGAGAGGAAAGAAGGGGCTGCTTAAGATCTGAAAAAGAACATACCTATTTGAAATAACATTCATGTACATTTAAGAAATTTTGTTGCTGGTATCCAAAGAAAGATTTCTGGTGCACCTAATAGTTTTGATATGCTCAGCAGAACTTCTGAATTCTTTCCTTTGATCAAAAGACACAATGTCATTCTATAAGCTGTTTTAGAAACATCCTTCTGTTTCCAAGTGATGCATTATCAGGTAATTCACCAAAGGAAAAACTGTCTGAGAAACAAGCCAAAGCGCACCCACCCAGTAAAGAGACTAATTTGGTTCTTTTCACACAGGACTGTGGGTTCTTTATAGAAGAAGATTCTTAAAGAAGATTCACAGTTTTTCTTGGCCTCAGGATATATGTCAACCCCTACCCCATCAAGTACTAGATAAGCAAGATTCAGATATTCTCCAAATTCAGAAGCTCAATCAAATTATAGTGGTGTATTCCATTCATAACTCTATTTACATGGCTCACTAGCAGTCTTCCATAGGCTCAGGTTTGGCTAGCTGCAGCTGAATAATTAAACTGATGCCTTATCTTTACAATCCTATGTGTGAGTGATTGCTCAATAATAATTTCTCTAATGTAAATGTTTTTTTAAACTGATCTTTGAAAATACAAGCTGTATAACTGTATAAATACCAGCATAGCAGTCTGAAGGTATAATTAATTATTATAATTATTATGTGTACAATACCCAAATCTTTACTTTCAGTAAGTGTGCACTATTGGATTCTAGTAATTATGTGATTTCTGAGGGTATTTTTGCAATGTCTTCCTTTTCTCTTTGAGTCCTATTGACTTGAAGTTGACTGCTATTGCCAGCTGTCTTCCCCATAATTGCACAACTGCTTACTTCAAGAAGATGAAAAAAGGAAAGAAAATGAATCAGGAGATTTAATATCCAGAAGCATCCATTTCTCAAACAAAATGAATTCACCTGTATGAAAATTAAGTAACTCAAAATGTGAGATATGAATTTTGTACCTGTTTTGCCTGTGTTGTAGATTAAAGTATCTTCTGATGTTTCTTTTTCCCAACCTTGGAATTTCAGTTCCTTAAGATTCACATTTACTTGAGTTAGATCCTCATCAATATTAATAGGTGATTGTTTGGCACCATTGCATGCCGGATATCTTTTCCCCAGCTTGTTTGATTTAATGCTCCTAAACATTAAAAACAAAACAAAACAGGTAAGTAACCTGAATAAATGTAGGTAGAGTGTTTAATTTTACACAAAAGCAACAAATCATGCAATATTAATGCCCATGCAGGAGGGTGTACTTCTTTAAAAGCTGGTCTCCACATCCATCACCCCCCCCCCACAGCTGTTTAAGATGTTTCAGTGGAGGTTTATGACAGTCTCATGGGGGGTAATTGAGAAGAATGTTCTATCACTTCAAAAAGCTCCCTCTTTGAGCAAAGCTATCAGGAAGACAGCTTTGTCCTAGCCTTCTCCTTGACATTCTAGTTTTGCATGTGTTGGGAGTGTGACAACCTGACACTTCTTAGCCCCGAATTACAAGATTTTGCCCTGCTTGACATTACTAGCTTTCATTTAAAAAGGGCAAAATTCTCAGTCTTCACCACCTTATTGGTCTACATCTCATAGAATGTTTTGCCACTATTTTTCCAACCTTTGGCAGCCTTTTCTTATTAAAGTACAAGATGATAGTTTCCTGGGAGATTCACCTAGATATTATTTTGAGAATATGTTGCTATGCAGCAGATTCATATTCCTGCTTTCTTCTCTTTGATAACACGTATTTGGGCCATACTGGCTAAGTATCTGCTACTGATGCATAGGATGTGGCTTTGGAGAACTATTTTTATTTATGGTATTTAATATCTAATCATTCTGAGGGATCTCCAAGGCATTACACACACACACACACACACACACACACAGCAATAAAAAAAAACCCATGACTACAAGGTAAACTATCAAATCTAGCAGCAGTGGAAAAAAACCACATTAAAACATTAATCTATCAGCAAGTCAATATTAGTCCATCTCAAAGGATTTCCTTAGAACTTGATTTTTACTGATCACTGAAATGTGAGCATTGATAGAAGCAGGTAGGTCTCCTTTATAGCCAAAATCCACGGTTGTGCTTTTATAATTGAAAAGCGTCCACTTCTTTTGCTTGTCCATCATATCTCTACAATTGGGAAACATGTAAGAGGATTTTAGGTTGACCAGTGCACCACCTTAGACTGTATGTAGAGTAGAGGAAAAAATAATTTATTCCATAGTTTGAACGTGGCACACTGATCATCAAATTGGCATCCAGGCCCCTCCAGACAGACCCATTAGCCAAAAGAGAGAGGTTTTTTAACAAATCACAAAAAGAGATGTTCTTGGAAGCCTCCAAGAGCAATGGGTTCCCTTGAAAACAAGGTCCAGTTCCCTCTATGTTTTTTTTTTGGGGGGGATGGTGCAGCCCACAGAGGGCCCATGGCCCAGCCCACTGTGGCAATCATGTTGCCTAGATTACCAGGCACAACCAAGAGTATCTTTGCCCTGTCCCTGTTAAGCTTCAATTTGTTAACTCTGTCCACTCTTGAAATGATTTTGGGGTCACCCTCCCAGAGGGTTTCTGTGACCTGACACACACACAACAAACATGCAGACAACTGTCTGGAGTGGCTATAAAAGAACAACATGTTGGGGGCATTTCCCTGGAAGAAGTAGGCTTGCAGTGTGTGTGCTCATGTGTGGTGTATCGGTGTACATGCACACATAGATTTAACTCTGTCACTTGAGGCCCAAGTGATTACCGATAACAATGTACAGTGTTCTTGTTTACTGGAATGTGTTCCATGAGTGGCTATTTTGAAGATGGTCCAGAAACTTCAATTAGATCAGAATAGAGCATTAAAATAGGTTTCTGGGCCCAATTCAAAGCACTGGTGTCAATATTTAAAACACTAAACGGCTTAGGACCAATTTATCAGTATGTTGTGTGTACATACGTGCCTTCAAGTTGCTTGTCAGCTTATGGCAACCCAATGAATGTCATATGGTTTCCTTGGGCAAGAAAGACTGAGAGATTGTTTTACCAGTTCCTTCTGAAACATAGCCTTTACAGTACTTGGCATCCATTGACAGGCTCCCACCCAAGTACTAGCCAGGGCTTAGCTTCCAAAATCAGACAGGATCTGACACCTCTAGGCTATTTAGAGAACCAGTATGTTCCTGCATGATATTAAATTCATCTTCAGTGGGTTTTCCCTGGGTGTAGCCATCCAGAATGCTGCCATGAGTGAAAACCAAGGAAAAAGGCATGCCAGCAGTGAGCACACCCTCCTAAGTTAGATTCAGCTGACATCTTTGCTAATAGTATTTACAGACCATTTTAACACCTTCTTCTGGCAAGCATTCAGACCATGTTTTTTACTCTTGTTTGTACTGACTCCTACCATTCTTAAAACTCTCAGTGATTTCAACTGATTTATTTGCATTTTTGTAATAAAATCAGTGTTATTACTATCTGTATTGTTTTTTGTATTTATAGACCGGAGCATTTGCCAGTTGAACAATTGATAACAATCTTAATAATGAATAATTATTATTCCCACCCCTGCCTTGAAATATAGCAGTTTAATATTATAGGCAGATGGAAACAGCAAATCTGTTACTATAAAAGAAGCCAAAAAAACCATCTAGATGGCATTACCCTCCAACAATACCAAATGCACACATAAAACTATAAAAATTTTGGTAATTTAGGATCTCATTGATACTAAAGGAATTTAACAATGCATCCTTAATATATGATATCAGTAGTTGTAATGCTGTGTTAACATTTAGACATTCAGGAAAAGAAGAGATATATGATAGTGAAATCATGTCTATGTGTCCCAGTACTGTTTTTCAAATTGCTGTAATTCAACAGAAATCTTGATCACAAGAATGATAGTTGAAAGTAAAGTCGAAGGCTTTCACAGCCAGAATCCATAGGTTGTTGTGGGTTTTCCGGGTTTTGAGGCCGTGTTCTATTAATCCTCTCCTCTGAACAGGAGAAAATACTAATAGAACGTGGCCTCAAAACCCGGAAAACCCACAACAACCTACAGTTGGAAGTGTTTCAAGAACTCAGTGGAGCTATGAATTATGAGATGCAGCTTTGCTTATCTTAGAGGTCATCAAATGTATTTTTGTTCTTATTAAAAATTCAGTCTAAAAAGTCTAAACATCACAAGACAATCAGCTAAAGACATAGTTTATACAGGCCTATAACATTTGTTGTCGTTCAATCAATTGCCACAGGAATTATAAGAGTTTCCACACATTTCTCTACCTTTTCCCTTTATTCTCCAAAGAAAAATAAGATCATCTTTCACTAATTAAACATTGTAGACCACTCTGAACAGACAAGCTGAACTTTTTGCTGAATGACAGAAATATGGCGGTGACCTATAAAGTGGTTTTACTTCAAACACATGCAGCAGCTAAGATTCAATCCCAACTTTTGGATAAATAGCTTTTAGACTGTAGAGGTGATTACTACTGAGTGTTTTAACTGTTTCTTTTTATGGCAGTGGACTGACTCTGTGTGTGTGTGTGTGTGTGTGTGTGTGTGTGTGTGTGTACACACGCTTTCATGTTGCTTGTCAACTTACAGCAATCCTATGAATTTAAGAGGTTTTTCTTAGGCTATTTGGCCAGTTTCTTCCTCTGGAATATATCCTATAGTACCTGGTATTCATTGGTGATCCCCCATCCAAGTGCTAACCAGGGCTGACCAAAATCAGACAGGATCTCTTGCCTTTAGGGTATTTAGGCCCTTGGACTAACTGTAGATTTGGATTTTTTGAAAAATATATTTAAGATCTCATAAAACTATTCTTAATGTATAGCAAAGAAATAATGATTGAGTGAATTGCCAATTTAGCCATTAGAACCACGATTAAAGGAACATCTTAAACGTCACTAGCATATTCATTACAAATTTGCAGAAAGCCAGAAAAGAATCACTGTATTTGCCAGTGTATTAGACACACTTTTTCCCCCTTAAAAATGCCTTCTGAAAATGGGGTGCACCTTATACACTGGTGCATTTTGTACCCTGGCAAATACAGGTAACTCTTCCCAGGGAGTTGCCAGGCCTAAATGTATACGAAAGCAAGGGGAGTGACAGGACTGCTAGAGCGAGTGCTCCTTTCACCCCTCTTTCCTGTTGTTTTGCCTGTGTGGGTAGAACTCCCCACTGAGGCAAAATGCATAGGAAAGGTAGGGGGTTGTCATTTTGCCTGAGTGGAGATGTTCGCCCTCCTGCCTTTCCTAAGCATTTTGCCTTGCTGGGGAGTTCTCTCCACCCAGGCAAAATAACAGGAAGAAGGGGTGAAAGGAAGGCTAGCTAGCACCATTGCTCTTTTCACTCCCCTGCTTTTCCTATGCATTTTGCCTTGGTGGGGAATTCTTCCCACAGGCAAAACAGAAGGGGGGGGTTGGGAAAACCCTGTCAAGGCAAAATGGGAGAGGGTGGGGGAAACCTTGCACAATCCCTCCTTTCACTGCTCCTCCCTTTGCTGTGCATTTTGCCTTCACTAGGTACTAAAAAAAATTTCCTAAAAAATACAGTCTGAAAATAGGATACATCTTATACACCAGTGCATCTAATATGCCGACAAATACAGTATATGTTGCCACTGTACCATCTATTTCAAATACCAAATCCATTGTATGCCCTACATTTTAGCTACTAGAATTGTACAAAATAAAGCAATTCTGAACTATAGCTTATAGTGGTATCTTAACAGCCAAGATTCCCCCATTCCCCCAACCATGGTCGACATTGTTAAACATTCTTATTCAGATACCAATTTTTGATTGCTTTATCTATTCCCACTGTCCCATCCACAGAACTCCCTGAAGGAAGTCACTTCATCCTGCTGCATGTCTGAGTTAGCCTTTACTGAACCACAATGAATCCTTCAAATGAGAAGTATCTGCTAAATTGACACTGTTTTTTTTCTGCACCCATTATTCCATGTTCCATACTGCAGTGTAGGAACAGTACACTGTGGGGAATATACAGGTAAGCAGTTACAGCTTTTCTCGTGAATACTGCAGAGCTTTGGATGGTGTGAACCTCCAGATGATGCTTGACTGTAACTCTCATAATCCCCTCCATTTGCTATGTGAGCTAGGTCTGCTGGGAGATGCTATATGACAAAACCTAGGGGCCACGTGTTTCTCACCACTGAAGTAAAAACTAGTGACTGAGATATGAGGAGAGGTGAAACTAAAAACCATAGCTAGAAAAGGGGAGAAATTATTCTTTTAGATGAACTTTTAGCCCCCAAACCTCACCATCGAGTTTCACTATACACAGTTTTGCAATACAGATTTTTAACATAAGATTCCTCCCATGGTGATGAATGGGAAAAGCACAAAATTTACTGCTGCCCAGCAAAATATGAAAGAATAGTTATGCATATTGCCATCAAAATTCAGGAATGATCAAACAAACAAACAAACAAACAAACAAACAAACAAACAAACAAACAAAAATCTCAGAGTGCTACTCATGAAAGAGCTAAGCCCTCCAGCTATAATTAATTAGTTACGTGGTAGATATGCTAGGAAACATTAAGAGGAATTGGAAAATATTCAGAAAAAGATTGTTTCTGCCTGTCACAGTACTTGATAGAACTGAGGATCTAAATACACAAAGCATGGTATTATTCCTGAAGTTTTAAGTACCACATAGAACAGCATGTTTCTATGTAATGCAGAAGTAGTAACGAATAAAATTTAAGTGTTTTGCTGACATTTAATGCAAATCCTTTCTTGAACAGAAGCACACTAATCATACTAATGACGAGTTCTGGATATGTGCTTTTGAACAATTAAAACTAAAAATTGAGAGAAATTAGGATTGTTAAATTTTATCTACTAGATAGAACAACAAATAATCAAAGTAAATCTATTGATGTGTAGATATGCTGGTTGTCATTTTGCACAGATCAGTTTAATTTACACTCATTGGTACAATTTTATATATGTCTAGTAAAAAGCCCATTGAGTTCCATAGTTAATCCCAGGTCAGTGGACACAGCACTCCAACCTACCCTGCTGTTTGCAAACCTGACTAAAGGCTGACATTCATGATAATGATGGAATAAATTGACAAGTTACTTTACCATTTGTCAGTTACATGCTACTATCATAAATATTGTTTAGAGTACAATTTCTAAAGAAAATAAAGTACCATCAGTTTGACCAAGATCAGCATGAGACAGGACAACCCTGTGTATATTTGCTCAGAAATAAAACCCATTTAACACAATTCATCCACATAAGACTACAGCCTGATTCAGATGACCTGCTTGGGTAACAAAGTATAGCAACATCAGTGGTATACCAAGGGTGGGGCAATGGGAGCAACCCCCTCGGATGCAGGTAATAATGTACATAAAAGGGAGACTTCCCTTTTCCAGGCCAGAGGGGGAAGGTTAGAACACAATGCTCCAGGTATTCTTTCATCATAAAGGGGGTTGAGGGAGGGAAGACCAGGGAGTCTAACTAGGGCAGGAGGACAATGAGGCTCTTTTCCAATCGGACTCAGGGGCAGACTGTGCCAAAGCTGCAATGGCAGGGCAGGGGGAGGTGCCACTGCTGGAACAGGAGGGGTCTTGAGCAACATCCAGCCACAAGCTGAGCGGTGGAGCCCTCTTGCTGGCATCGTCCTCTCACACAGTAAGAGTCTGTGCTGCCTCATCTTCTGATATTTGTTTCCCCTGCTCAGGCTTCTGCTGTTGGTTGTTATCTTCCACTGAATCTGCCTCAGATTCAGAATCTTCCTTCTTGCTGTCAGGGTCTCCAAGGCACTTGTCTTGCAGGCTGATGGTCACATATGTGATATTCAGTGCAAAGCACTTAACTGGCACCACACACCTAATAGCTTTCCAGTTTCATTTGGTATATGTATGTGTGTGTGGGGTATATAGTTTCATATGAGGAATGGTATTAGCAAGAAAGAATATTTGGCAGGAAACTGGAAAGAATAAGTGGCAGGAAACTGTTAACTGGAAACTCCACCTTCTACAGTATCATGTTATAATATTTACAGCAGCAATATTACAGCTAGAATGCTGAATAACTTATAATATGTGGTATTTTTCAGGAATGGAAAGAAGACATGGTATCAGCATACAGTATGCAAAGTGGGACTGCCTTATTTTAATCAGGTATTTTAACTGCCTCCTGCAAGTTAGCAAAGTGGATCTGGCTCTCAGCTACTCTAGAAAGGATTTCAATTTTTTAAAATAATTTAAAATGAATTTTAAACCATAGCAAAAAGATGCATACCACAGTTGTAGGATATCAGTAATTCTGATGTTTCTCTTACGCATGTTGTATAAGATGTCCCAACCATACCAAAGTGAGTTGGCTTCATAATTATAAATCCCTTATTGTTAAAAGAAGCTGGCCAATGGTTGGGGTCTCTGTGAAGGAAAAGACATTCGCTCCATCCCCCTCTGAAAACTATTCTAGCCCTTGAGAATGCAGATGAAGGCAGTGTCTAGATGAGAGTAAAATATCTGCCCTGCACTCTTCTTTGTTTGTTTGTTTCTTTAAAAATTAACCTCATGCACTAAGATGGGATATTTTAGTCTCCTAGTCATGTTTTGTTCAATAATCCATGAAGAGCTAGGTCTACAATGGAGACATTCTGCAGCTGTATTGCCTGAACTGTTGCAAATAATGTTGCCAGATTTCAGCCATTTGACATGAAAGATACAAAAAACAGAACAAAACAAAAACCCTAGGACAAAGATTTTTTTTAAAAAAAACTTTTATGATTTCCTAAAAATAACAATATAATGATAAAAATATGCTAAATACACACACTATCAAATAAAATCACCTATAAATAAATGCATCTATGCATTCATCCACCAATATGCAATGTCTACTAGTTATATATAACTTTATAATAGTTATATTCTTATAATATATTAGGACAAAAAATGACCCAACAATTCTATTTTTTGTTTGTTTGTTTTTGCACCAGTGGGACTCTTTTTGGCACTGTGCAATGTAATGAAATGTGACAAAAATGTCCTACAGGGTTTTTTTAACAAGCTAAAATACAGGGTAGCAGAAATAACATATCCTTGAACTGTCCTGATTTGGCAGGGACATTCCCTGTTAATCCTCCATGGTTCCACTTCTTCAGCTGTTTTAAAAATGTCCCAGTTTCTCTCTCCTCCTATTCCTTTCCCTCTTTCCTTCCAGTTTACTTCAACTGCTGCCAACTAAGTTCAAAGTGCAAAAGTAATTTGTGCTCAATTAACTCAGCAGCAGGGAAGAGATGAGGGACAGAGTCTTGATGTTCCCAGTAGGTTCAGCCTAGAGCAAACTGCTGCATCGTCTTCTAGCTTGTGAGTTCTTCCACTTTAATAACTTTTGCCATCTTGATCACATTGCCACATGTGTCTCACTTTT
The DNA here is from genome assembly GCA_948472985.1 of Iguana delicatissima. Classification (NCBI taxonomy): domain Eukaryota; kingdom Metazoa; phylum Chordata; class Lepidosauria; order Squamata; family Iguanidae; genus Iguana; species Iguana delicatissima. The sequence goes on along the minus strand of CAOKZL010000042.1, from coordinate 1,915,010 downwards.
CCTATGTAATATGTTGGTGGATATGAAATAATGTATCCTGCTTGTTAGAATTCTGGCCCGATCAGATGCTAATGGATTTGTATTATAATACTTAATTGTTTCAAATAATATCAATATATTCTCTTGGAGAAACTGCATGAAGCAACAGAGATGAAATAATCATTTCTTCCAGCTTAGAAATCCATTCTTTTTCAGAATTCAAGAGACCTATCTCTTCTAGTCAAGTGAAACAATTCAGGAGATAGGGAAGAAAGCAACCTTACTTTTCTTTTTTTGCCAGAACATTTCAGCTTTTCCATTTTTAAAAGCTAAAACGCTACGTCTCTTTGCAAGTGTATTAGAGGAGGGATGGATGAAATACAGGTTAGTCTGAGTTTCTTAGTTTGATCAATTGCATACTTCTTGCCTGTTTCTTCATTCTTAGAAATTCATAGGAATTCATAGGAATCCTGATGAAGCAATACAGAACTGTGAACAACCCACGGACTTGTCTCTTTTTTTTCCTCCTTAGCTAATAATTGCTGAGACTTGCAGTATTGTATGGGAAGAGTATATCAGAACACTACAAATACCAAAGTCATTGTCCTAGTGGGAAAATATAATCATGCCTGTTTTTTTTTCTTTTCAATGATAATAAACAATTTTTGATAACAGAGAATGGAAAAAACAGCAGGTAATATATTAATATGAAAGCATATTTAAATATTCAGGAATGATACATTACTCATCACTGAAGTGTTCATTTCCACAAACAGGTATGAAATAATATCCAATGAAAGAAAGTAAATGGTTGACAAAGACCCTCAAGATTAAAATCACATTTCCTATTTCCATTTAGAAAAAACATAAACCCTATATGGAAGTTCTTTTTCATCTTCTGTAATTTCTGTATTAAACTGAGTATTTCTATATTTTCTATCATAGGAGTTACTATGCTAGTTCCATAAAGTAAGATAAGGTAGACAGAAATGTTACTTTTTATTAGACATCAATTTGAAAAAGCCCCAGCAATCAACATTATCTTAATGTTTTACAGAGCATGAAATTAATTCAATTTCTCTGATCCTGCCTTTTGCTACATAATAAAACTTATCATTTTGAGATAACTATAGTATTCCAAACTGTAGTGTCACTAGTAAGTCTTATCCAAATTCCATACATTCACACTATAAAATGCTTTGGATTAACTGGAAGTGCTATTTTTTTACATCTGCTAGTTCAGAAAAATGATTACATGGATAATATTTCTTTAAATATCTTACAAACAGAAATACCTTACAGATATAGGTTCATACTTTTCTGCACAGAAAAAAAAATCCACTTTTATCTCTCATACTATTTTTGAGAAATTTCACTGACAGTTGTTGCAAACCTCATAGACTGAATGAATGGGCCCAATTAATCTGCTTAAGGAAAAATGAGGGTTTTTTTTTCCATTTTACACTTGCTGTTCTTGGTTTTATTCACCCATCTTTTTTTTTTAACCCAAATACATGGTAAACTGGAATATAATATAAAAGATTAAAGCTTTGCTAAATGCACTTTTTTTTCCTTCTTGGAACTAATTTTAGATTCTATTATGTATTTCTCTCACACATTTCTTGTTAAAATAGCTCCTTCAGAATTGTGACCATATTTTCAATAGCAGTGTACTAGATTCATTATACTGAAAACATGTTCTATAGTGCTGAATTTCATGGTTTCAAACCTTCTATTGAATAGGATTTTGCTCTGTCTTAACTTGATAACACTATATAAAATGATTTAGCAGCTACTTTATAAACCACATTCCTCTAACATTCCTCCATCAACAAATTCATTGACTTATACGTCTACGAGACATTTCAACAAGAGTTTTTAAAATGTTCCTTTTTAATAGGTAGTTTTAAAATTTATTCCAAAATTAAGGAAATATTGTTGGTATTTGGGTTATCCAGATATATGAGGGATGAAGAGCACGTGGACTACCAGGTGTTGGACTGAAACTCCCATCAACCCACCAGCACAACCAAGGATAAGGGACAATTTGAGAGGGAGTCCAAAAGCATCTGGGATGCTATTTATCCTTGTAAAAGACTAAAACTTTTGTGTAGCACAGTGGTTCTTAACCCGGGGTCTGTGGGCCCCTGGGTGTCTCTGAAGCCCTTCACAGAGGGTCTGTGAAGCCCTGCTCCTGGACACCAACAGGAGCGGCAGCAACATTTCCCTGCCAATGCCTGGCTCTTCTCAGAAAGAAGAGGAAAAGAGAGGAGGGAGCATGCTTGCATGCTCAGCTTGGCCTTGCTCTCCAAGAAGACAAGGAGATAAAACTCAACATTTCAGGTCAGATGAAAGTCCAAGGGGAGACAGATTCATCACCTACAAACAGGAACCACCAGGCGAGCACCGGCTTTTTACCTTCCTTCCGCCTCTGCTCTCTCACTTTCACCTTCCATCCTTCCCGACCTTCTCTGGGCTTCCCATAGATGTGAGTGATCTGAGTAACAGGCTAATTTTTCATTTCAGAAGGGTGCTGCTGCTGCTGCTGCATGGGATGCCCTGTTTTATTGCCTCTTCTATGCAGCAGCAGGACTGTGGGCATGGACGGAAATAGTGGCCGGCAAACGGAGAAGCAGTTTTGGCACCCACCCCATTGCCATCTCTCTGATGAAAGGGACCTGGCGGCAGGCATGTGCATGCACCCAAACTGTTCCCTCATTTGATGAGCAACTTTAAACAATATTTGAATATTTAAATCTAAAATTATTTGAATATTTAAATCCAAATTTAAATAACTAAATCTTGAACTACATCTTGGAGGTTCCTGGAAAAATTATGTTTACAGGTGTCCTTGGTAAAGAAAAGGTTAGGAACCACTGTCTTAACACATTTTTGCAAGCTTCATGGGATTGGGCTAAGTATAGATCTCTTTCTACATAATTTGTCTTTTTAGATTGTACCCAAGCCCACCTGCAACTGGTCACTAAATAAGTTCTGAACTGCTAGCCATGGCCTACTTTTTTCTTTCTGTCTCCACTATGCTCACCAACTCCTGCTGCTGTTTGCAGAATTTGTGTTGATCCATTAATATAAAACATTTTGTCAGTTTCATCTTTATCTCTGAGATTTGAAACATGGATTCATTTCTATTAAAGCAATTCAAACCCAGATGCTGTAGACTCTTCAGTGGGAGAATTAGGGAGAATTAATGCATATATCCCCTCACTTTTATTATTGAAATTAATGTACTAGAAGCTAATTTTGCTTCTGGCATATTAAGCAAATATTTTTTTAAAAAACTCCCAACTAAAATATATCTCCTGTTTAAATGGAATGGAAACTTCCTTCAGGTTCTCACAAAGGAAAATGATTAGACACAAGAGCCTTACTGCATTTCCTGACTATACCAGCATATAAATGGCATGGTAGCTTGTCGCACAATCTGCAGCAAGAGAAGAACAGTTTAATAGTGGAAAGGTACAACTGAAAATGCCTGGAAAATCCTCTATTACACAATTTGAGCATTGGAGAGGCCTCTGGGAATAGATGGTAGTTAGGAGGGACCTAAAATCTCAATACTACCACAAAAAGTAGATTTCAGAACATTGGATCTATGCTTACACCAACACTAATTTGATTGGGATTTCATATCCTAAACTGAACCCGAACTCACCCATCATACAATATTCTATTTCAACACCCCTGAACCAAAGCACTGAAATTGGAATGCCCTCCTCCGTTCTCTTTTCCTCTTTTTTCCTCTTCCTTTTCTAGGAAGCTTGGATAGAAATGTATTGGTTTTTCAAGCCATGCTATCTGTGTCTATGCCCCTCCAAAGTCAAATTTCTAGAATGTTCAAATTTTAATTCATTCTGCTTCAGAGAAGCCTTCCTTCAAAATTCTCCCAAATTGTCAGAATCAGACTGATGCAATTCAGGATTCACCTGAAGTACATTCCATTATATATTTCTAGATCTTTTTTTTAAAAAATCATAATAATCTGGGTTTTTTTAAAAGAAATATTGGCTGGATTGAGACTTATCCCTACCTAGACAAAATCTAATCAAATCAAGTATAGTGAATCTCCTTGTAGTATGATTAAATTTACACTGCTTCCTGTTGCATATTTTGTAACTGTAGAATTCCATAGAAAGCCACCCTGACATAGTAGTTTGAGTGCTGGTTTATCTCTCTGGAGACCAGGGGTCAAATTCTGCTCAGCTATGTAAAAACACTGGTGATGTTGGGCAAGTCACACTGTTTCAGCCTCAAAGGAAGGCAAAAGTGAACCCCTTCTGAACGAATCTTGACAAGAAAACCCTGTGACGGATTCACCTTAGGGTCTCCAGAAGTCAGAAACAACTTGAAGATGCACAACAACAAGAAGAATTCCATACATTACAGTTCAACAGCTTTGAAGCCAAAGGACTCATCACCTTATGTTATGAGTTACACTTGGTAAATATTAATTGCAAATATACTTTGATACATCAAAGTATACATACATCCTCTTACAGTAGTCTGCACACTTGCAGGGTAGTGCAATATGTGATTGCCTTAACTCCAAGCCTATCTTGGAGAAGTCAACCCTCATTTTAAATTTCAAATTGGAATCTTCCCATGAAAAACATCCTCCCTCCTGCTGACAATGAACAGTCTACTTGATGTGTTTGGGAGAACAATCAAAACTCATTTAACTTGTTCATTCTGCTGAATGGAAGCCCTGCAAAACTGGTTCATACTGGTATAACTTCCATTATAAGGTAACGTGCACTGGCTGGAGATGCTGAGAAATCCCATCTGGATTTGAAAGAGAGCAAATGGTTCCTCAGACTACTTAGGAGTCATTACCCATACTCAGACGGTATATTCTAATCTAAACTTTGGAATTCCAGAATATAACATTAAGGCATTCTTAGCCCCTCCCAGAAGCTATCCCCCTGTATCTAAGTGACAGCCTCCAAGTTAGGAAAGGGTTAACTACATGGTGGAGGGTGGGGAGAGAGAGAGAAGACTTGGAGAGGTCTGCTTCCTCTAAGACCCTTTTCTCAAGGCATTTTCCATGCAAAAGAGGGCCTAGAGCATCGCGCGATTGTGAGGAGCAATCCTCACGACGCACTCACAATCGCGCAACGCTCCAGGGGCCAGCAGGCGATGATCGCACACCTTTTCATTTTCAGCTAGAAGCTGAAAATGGTGCACAATCTCGCATTGCTCCTGGGCCCCGTGCACACTTACCTGGCATGCAGAGCCTCCGGAGCTGCGCCGGTCATGCTTCCTGCCCCAGTGCAGCCTGGGAAACTCCCAGGTTGCGCTGCAGAAGGAAGAGGCGGGGCTCTCACGTGAACAGGCAGCTCATGTGGAGCCAAAGGACCCCTGACATGAGAGCCTCTCACCGGAGGCTACTCACGCAATCCCCATACCCCAGTGCCAGAAGACAAAAAGGTGCAGAAAGGGCCTAAGAGAAGAAAAGAGCCTGCTTACAGACACAGATTTGCAGACCTGCACCCCAGATACAAAAGGCTGAAAGGGGGAGCCTGGAAGAATGCCAGGGGAGAGACTTCACGGAGATAGACCAGAAAGAACCTGGAAGGATCACAGAGACTCTTGCAGGTGAAGAAAATGCTATCTTGATCTTTAGCCAACCAGCCAACTGGACTCTTCTTCCCACTGGAAGGTGAGAGAATACATGAGTGTGTCTCAGTCTGCAGTCCCTTAAATTTAGCTGCACATCTTTAGCCCCCTTAGTTTGGTCAGGAGTAGGCCTTTTAGCACTTGTGCCATTTTCCCCCTTTTTTCTTTTGAGAAACAGTTTGCACTGAACACAGAATATTCTGTTGGGTTCTGCTGCTGTGTTTTACTCTCTTTTTATAAAGAAATGCTTGTGTTTCAAAATCAGCTTGTCTTCAACTTGATGTTTTTTCTTTTCTTGTTTTTGGAGCTACGCTGGTTAATTTCCATTTTTAAAATCTATAGCCTGTAAGGTCCTGCAGAGTGAATGTTAGGGCCTGGGGGGCTTCTCCCCAAACCAGTAAATCCAGTGCACAGCTGTCATCACACTTATTAGAAAGATAAAACCCACATCTTTTACATAAGTAAACTGAGAAAGAATGCTTGTTTAATTTTAAATATAACAAAAACTAAATTAAATATAACTAAAAAGGGTAAAATACAGTCTTTCATTGGCATACTTTTTTTTCAGTTTTCTTAGAATATGTAAGAAGAAGCTACCAAAATATGTACTAAGAGAGAACAGAATTAGTTTGAAATAAAGAGCAGTGCTGAAAACTAATTTTTGGTTTTGGCAGTGTAATAACCCCTCTGGTATATTTTATGTGGTAGGAGGAATGATGCAGTGTACATTTAAGAAATGTGATTAGTATGTGGTTCCCTATACAGAATTAACTTGACAGGCAATGGTACGTTATCAGTGCCTTTTGTTCTCATTGCTCTGGTGAGGGTATGATTTCAAAGAGGGTCATTGGTTTGCAAGCCCAGAATCTATTTAGATTATTTAGGAGTCTTACAATGTTTTCATTAGAATAATGGATAGTGACAAGTACTTACTAATTTGTTTCATGATTTAACAACTGTGGACAACTGAAAACATATTTTAACTGCTCTTTCAGGAACGTTCGGGAAAAATAAAATGCATCACTGATTTGAGATGAACAGAGTTTTACTTCTGTATCCACTTGGTTTTGCTCACAAGAGGGATTGATTAGGAGTGCTCTCATAGTCCCATATAATGAATGCAATAAAATAAAAATAAAAAGATTTGTAACAGTATATGTTACTGGTTAATTGTAAAACAAGTCCCTTACTAAGAAAATATTAAAGTGGATATCAGGTCCAGTTAGACAAAATGGCAAACATGCCAGCAGTCCATGCATGACTTTTTTTTTTTAATAGTAAGCACAAAATTGAGCACATGAACTGGATAAAGGACAGAGCATGGAAAAAATAGAGAGTTTACTTCTTTGTCTTTGCCATTTTTCCAGTTAGAACTATGTCCTCCTTTGTGTCATTTACACCAGAAGCCTTCTACTGGTGACAAGGGAAGCTTTCTGCCATAGCAAATTACCAAAGCAAATTACCAAAGCAAATTACCACACCAATGTTACATTTATGTTGACCACAGAGTATACATCATTCCAGCATTCAATTATATTTCTTGTAGTTAACATATAATAAAACTGATCTGCATATTTTGAAGAATATGATAAAAAAATATTGGAGGATATTTATGACCAAGCTCTCCTGCTTTTGTTTTTTTCTTCAATGCAGCTCTCTTAGGGAGGGATGTTTCACTTTTTCTTCCAATGTCATTTTCTTGATTTAAACATCTGCCTCCATCTTCAAGCTGCTTTAGTTATGGCATTTGTCTTTCTCACATCCCCCAAGAAAATAACAGAATCTGAGAATGGATTGATTTAGATCAGGCAAAAGGATTTTTTTGTCTTGCCTGTGAACAAGAGGTCACAAAGTTGCTCACAATCAGAACTGAAACACACACACACACACATTTGTGTGTAAAAGTAAGATAGATAAAAAAAACTATAGTTACTAAAACAATCTATAAGGGGGGGCTTAAATTAACCCAAAGGCTCAGTTTAAAAAAAAATGAAACAAGGCTGAAAAGAAAGAAGCACTGGATCTTTAGAGAATTAGGGTTTGCAGATTTAAATATATTAAACATTGAAATAATTTAAAATATTTGCACTAGTTTCCTTAGCGAATTTCAAGGTAGCAGTCTGGAGGATAGAAGTGAGGGGGTTTTGACCAAAAGGTCCTGTTCCAGTTTCTAGATACCAGGCTGATTCCAGCACTACACTGTTATAATGCTATTATTCCACTTTCAACATGTTGTGGAATTTAGGGAGGGTATTCAGACTTCTCAGCCAGAGAGCTCTTTGGCCTCAGTAAACTACAAAACACAGAATTCCCCAGGATGTTGAAAATGGAACAATAGCACTATAACAGTGTAGTGCAGAAATGGCTCAGGTTTTCTAAAAGCAATGATAAACAATAAGAAAGTGATGAAAGATACAATGGGAGAGGCAGTGCCCAACAGTCAAACCATTCATGGCTTTCTAGGAAGTCATTTGTGCCCAGAAATTAATAAGTAACCAATTCAGAGAGAGAGAGAGAGAGAGAGAGAGAGAGAGAGAGAGAGAGATTTATTTTTAAAAAGAGCTATAAGTCGGAAAAAGTGAGTCCTCAACACCAAAGTGATGGTCACATTCAGAACAGCACAGTATTTCACAACACTTTTCAGAGGCTAGCAATATGGCATGCATTGGAACAATCCAATCTCTCTTATGCAACTTTGGTTGTATTCTTGCCTTTTCCAGCTAAGCGTGATAGATGATGCTGTTGTGATTGAGGAGCAACTGATTGTGCGTGGAGCCGAGCCAGTGAGTGGGATAGATGACGCCTCTGAGATCGAGGAGCAACTGACTGTGCTGAGGACTGGGCCAGTGAGTGAGCAAGTCAACCTGCAAACATCCCCTGCACTGGAAGGTCAAACAGAGACAGAGTTGCCCCAGCCAGCTCATGTCAGAGAGGGAACCAGCAGTGATGCAGAAGAGTGCAAGCCACCTGTGTCCATCAGCCCTCAATCACGAAGAAGGCTGAAATGGGCTGCTCAGAGGGAGGCTGCATGGTCTAGGCTAGGGAAACAATAACAAGCAGCACCTGCTCACAGTGGCTATTTAAGTCTGCCAGCGTGGCTGCTCTTTGCTTGCAGCAAAGAGCAAGCCTTCATGACCTTTGTGTCTCCTGCTCCCTGAAACCCTCCAGGATCTCTGCCTCCTGAACCTTTGGACTGGACCTTGACCTGGCTCGGCTTGTGTTTTCCTGGTGTTTGGTATATTCGGACTCTCCCTGAAAATATTCCTGACCTCCTTCCTCCCTTGCTGGCTGCGGCTCGGCAGGGAGAGATTCCTGACACTAAGGATGCAACCAAAACTATGTACTATTGGCCACAATTTTTCTTAGACAATTTAGGAACAAATCCAGGTCAGAAAATGCACTCAGTCTGCAAGTGTTGTCCTCAAGTGGTGCATAAGGCCACCTAGAACACTCAACCCTGGACTGGCTTCCAACAGTAAATTTTCTGGGGTTCTTAGCCTATGACACCTCATCCATTCACTGCATTCATGCATTCCTGAATTCCATGGAATGAGACAGAAAACAGAGTTCAATGTCATCAGCACATTAAGAACATCCAACTTAAAATCTTCTAGAAGACTTTTCCCAGCAGTTTTGATGCCTTTCTTCAACAACTCAAGAAAAAAGAGGTTGAACTGCCATTATCCCACTGGCATCACTTTTGAAGGCTAATACTACCCCCAGAACTGTTCATATTTGTTCTTGCTGTTTTTAGTTATGTTTTAACTGCTTTTAATTTCATTGTTTAATTGTATTTTAAATGTTGATATGATGTAAATTTATTTAGATGTATCTGTTTTAACTTTTGTAATCTGTCTTGAGTTCTGGAGAGGGAATAAGGTGGGATATAAGTAAAGTGGGAACATATCTGCCAACATTTCACTGATGACATCTGTGGCCAGAGTGTGGTTAAGATAGCAAGTTATTAATCAGGAAGAACATATAAGCTAGGAGAGGATGGAGCAGTTTCCTTTTATCTGAGCCAACTAGAAAAGGCAAGATTCCCTTCCTCTTCTCTTCTCCCCTCTTTTAAGTTAACTGACTGCAAACTACTTTTGCACTTTGAATTCAATTTGCAGCAACTGAAGTAAACTGAGGACAAAGGGGGAAAGTAGGAAGAGCAGGGAGAAACTGAGATATTTTAAAAGTAGCTGAAAAAATGGGACAAAAGAAGATGAATTGAGAGCATCCTCTTCAAATCAGGAGAGATAGAGTGCATGTGGGATAGCTTAGGCTGGCCTCCTCTTGCTCTCTTTCCACCAGCAGACAAAGATATCTTTATTTAAACTGGCTTTTGGTGATCAATAGTTGTTGCAGAAGGCTCTTTTAATTGGTCCACGTTCTGTACTTTATTTCCATAGCTGATGTTTTTATACAGTTTTAAATTAGTGTTGTTTTAATAGGATAGTGAATCTCCATCTGCCTCCTCCGTGGGGAGTAGCCCATCATAGGTTTTCCACTTCATCAACCTTCAAGGAGGTACCAAGACAAAAGATCAAGTAAAGCAGCTTATTTGCTCCAATGCTTAACAAAAAACATAAGCTCCTCCAGTACTCAGGCAGACCAACCAACTTTAGGCTGCATGGGGACCCACTGATGGTTCCAAGGTAAGTTGGTTCAGCATTTCTCCTGGGTCTTTTCTCCCTCTCCCTCTTTCTGGGCAAGACTGTACTCCCTGGGGGTACAAATGAGTTGTTCCTCCCATCTCTGTCTTGGCCTTCTTCCAGCAGTGTCCTCCTCTATATTCATAACACTCCTTCCACAGACTGAATGCTTCTACTTCCTAAAACCTCCTTCCTGATGGCTACAGTGCTGCTTTTTATGTTTGGCCCACCCCATTGACGGTTGAGCTTCTACTGTCTCCCTAGTGCTTCTTAATTGCCATCTGCCTTCTCTTTATTACTGTTCACTCATGAGACTTTCCTCAGTTTGGAAAAAACAGCAGAGGGGGTAGGTAGCATATACCCTCTTACAGATTGTTTATTCAATTATTGAAAAAAGCTTTTTACCATAATCATTCTGTTCTAGCTATATTTTGTTTTTAATCGGTGCTGTAAGCTTTCTCCGGTCCCATGTTGGGAGAAAGATGGGATATATATATATATATAAATAAATAAATAAATAAATAAATAAATAACAAAATTATGAGGAAAAGACCAAAAATGTTAGAGAGCTGAAGATGATCCCATCCTGAGCCAAAGAACAAGAAACTACAGAGAAGTCCTTGAAACCTTCCGTCCTTCTTGTAAACAGAATATTAAAAAAAGATAAATTTCCATAGTAACAAGGCATTGCATCTGTGTGAGATTCAGAGATGCAAAAAGCATATTTGTCTGTTACTATGCAAACAGCATTACAAACAGCATACAAGGTAATGTTTATGTTTTGTTTAAACAAAATTCTTATCTTTTGTTTAAGTTCTCTTGCTTGCCTAAAACGCTTTTTGTTGATGAGACTTGATGTTTATGGGACTGGCTTGTAAAAACTATTACAAATATTGATTAACTGTGTGAAGTTATACCATGTTAGCAAGTGAACATTTGGAGAAAATGCAGAAAATACTCCATATTACCATCTGGATTCTAGTGAGTCTCCACGCTTAATTGCAGGTGAACTTCCAGCCATTCACACTAAGAATTACGAACTGCTGACCATGAAAGTCCCAAGAAAAAAACTAATGTTGCAGCTCAGAAGAACAACACTAAAACAGAAATAAAACCAAACTTTTCACAAATTACCCAGTCATCAAGATTCACTTGGTAACCAAAATATTTCAGTTTTCACAATGGTAGATGGTAGCCACATCAATCATGCTGAAGCAAAATGGTGGATATTGCAAATGGAGGACCAGAAAGACTTGACAATCCAGGAGCGCCATAAAGCCTCTGGATTTTTCAAGAAGGCATATAAGTGCATTGGAAAAAACCAAATTGTGATGAAAATCAAACAGAGCAATTAGAAGAAGCTAGAAAAATCCGTATCACAGTTAATCACAAATCCTACAAGCAAAAAAGAAGTTCATTTTCTTCAAGGCAATCACACTAATAAATAATGACACCATGTCACAGACATAAGCTATACAGAAACTACAAAGGTAGCATACTAAAATTGCTGATGCTGTAGAATTCTTTCCAAGTGCCCTGGAGTAAGTGGCAAGCTAAACACTTAGAAGAAAAACAGTAGGCTTTTTGCTAAATTAATCTGCTGAGAAAAATATGAATCACCAATGCCAATTTACCTGCTAAAGTATAAACAAGAAAATATAAATTATGTAAATAGAAGGAATGTCTCCAAATATTTTTTTTCTTAAATTATTTAATTATAAATCAAAATTGTTTGATATACAATGCTGTACTTTTGTGGTAGTGTGGATGGAAAGATGCACCAGAAACACAATGGGTATATTGATAAAGACACTCATTTGCTACATTATTACATGTGCGTATCAGCTATCATTGATTTATACCTCTAGAAAAGGTAACTATACTACTAGGTATCCTGAAAATAAAATGTGAAATATTTTGATAAGATTGTTTGACTGGAAGACCTGACTCCCTGGACTCAAATTCCCATTTATCCAAGATGCTTCCTTATTGAATATGTAGGTGAACTCCTGTGACGCTCATACTGAATAACTTGCTGAATACCATAATAGTTGTTTCTAACGGCCTAACGAGGGCTGCACAAAAAATCAGACTATACGTTACAAATCATCAGAGCAGCATGGAGTTTCAATATGCCCTACAGATGGTATTATAAACCAGGTCTTTGATTACTGAAAGAAATAATTGAATTTCTCTGGGGCAAAAATTAAAATTCCACATTAAAATGCATGTGGATGAACTTAATTATAACAGGCAAGTCTGAGTTCAGGAGACATCTAAACTAAATGAAGAGTATTGCTCTTTTCCTCACAAATTCTTTTCAATTATCATATGATTCCTACGGCACCTATGCAATGTTTCTTTTTTAAAATTACAGAATTCCAATATTAATATTTTTAAAAATTACAAGAGAAAAATATCAAACCTAAAAAAAATGCTTAAAAAGCATGAAAACAAACACATGCATATTCATCAGAGCATTATAAAATATAACATTCATTTGGGTACCTCATGCTCCTAAATACAAAAAAGGTGCCTTGCGTATTTTAGTGAATTTCTGATGTTGTATTACTCTCTTCCCATGTGAGTACTGCTCTCTTCTCATGGGAAGTAAATGAAATCAAAGAAGTATGACCAGAAGGAACATAATTGTTCACATTGTGCTATAAGCTGCTAAGCAAAATTTCACATACGATTAAAATGAATACATTTTATAGCAATTCACTCCCACGCATTTACGTCTTTTCTTTGGACCATGACCATAGTATGTTGATCCTGGGCAAACACCATACCTCCTTTAGGGGGCATATGCAGAAGTGTATGGGCTATACCTACTGCAAATCAAATCTTAAACATTACCAGTCTGATATAATAATCCTGAAGCCTGATTATGAAAGAATTATGAAAGAAGCTATTCCTCACCCATAATCAAAGTCATACATACTTTCTTTTAATTTTACACCACTCTGAGATCTCATAGGCCCTTTCCACACGTGGAGGGGGAAATGGGGGAAAACGCTATAAAACGGAGCTTACCGGCAGCCGGGTAAGTCTGTCACCATGCGGAGCAGCGCGATCTCGCTGTTACACAGTCCTCTGGTGTCCAAAATGACAGCTTCCAGCTGGCAGAGGCTCTCCACCAACCGGAGAAGCTCACCAGCCTAAAGCCCACCCCCGGCAGATCTGCAGGCACGCACTAGTGCGCACCTGCAAATCTGCACCGGAGCGCGGCGACGGAGCTGCATGGGGTTGCGCGCTCCATGCTTTTTAAAAACCTCTGAAAAGAGGTTTTTAAAAAACACACTGCGCCACCAGTTCCGGTCGCTTTGGAGCGGATTGAGGTGCAGAACTACAAAAAATAGTCTGCCCCAATCCACTCCACGGTGCAGAAGACTTCTGTCGGTGGTCGCTCTGCACCATTTTAATACTGGTGCGGAAAGGCCCATAATCTGGTGCAGGATAAAAATAGTTTAATAATAATATAATTGATAGAAGTTTACTTTTGTAAATTTATTCATCCAATTTGTAAGATATTATTTTGATAGCTATAAGGATTCTTTTACAAAACAACTGTAAAAGCGTACCCAAAAGCACAATTAATGAGGGTAAGTGAAAAAATGTGTATTTCTTAACAGGAAACAGGAAAACTCCAGAGCTTTTTATCTGAAAAACTTTGCTGAGCTGGCTTAATTGAGAATTTAATCATTTAGGAATGATTAACAAGAGAAGTCCATTCCCATGAATATAACCCAAGGAAAGAGAGCAAAGACATCAGTAGGTGCTATAGAAGACATGAGGACAGCTGGAAAACTTCTCTACATGCTCTGTGCAACCTGGAGGGAAATCTTATTCTTTTACAAATGCATGTTGATACCCTGTGCAAGGCCTGTCTACAAGAATTATCAGAGATTTCATCTTCTGTGTTTGCATGAAAGAAAAAGGAAAGGCAGGTAGGTAAAGATATATGTTATGTCATATATTATTTGAGCAATACTAGAAATATTTGGGACCAATCTTCCTTGTAATTCCATGACATTTACTTACTTCTTTTGAAGCTGTTTTTCAAGAAGTGAACATTTTCAGCAACTTTCAGCGAAAGTTAGCAAGGTGAGGAACCATAAGGCACCCCAGTGTGAGGGAGACAATGTTTACTTGCTTTCTCCAAGTGAGGAAGGAGGATAAGAATCAAAGTACACATAGCTAAAACCAAGGTCTCTTTTTTTTTGAGAAGTCTTTCGAAATGATAAATTTTGTGGAGATCCTTTAATTCCTTGAACTAGTAAACTTGTAAAAGGAGTTTTTTAAATATATTTTTGTAAAAAGTATCAACTGGTTGTTGTAAAATGGTTTTGTAAAAATGCCACATGGGTATTTAAAGTAATTTGAACTTCCAGACATCACATATGAATTCAAGATTAAACCAGAATGATGTTATTGTTCCTAAGACATGCTGTGAAATTGCCAGAAATATTATGCAAGGGAATCTTTAATGGAATTTTAAGAAATTTAATTCTTATGAATTCCATGTTGTAATTACTAAATTGTCCATGCACACCACCATAGATTTTCAATTTTCTGAACAATTCTTGCTTCTTTGTATTTTCAAATGCAAACATAAATATTTACAGTTCTCCAGTTTTATAAATTTACACACAAGTTTTGAAAATAAAGGTCAAGATCCTGTATTGTGAGATGTAACTATGATGATGAAGCTCCACTGTTGCAGTTATGTCTGACAAGAACACCTCCTAACCAATTCCTTCTCAGCCTAACAGCATCTCAACCTAAGGATTTCTGAGGTGCTACAGATCAGGGTCTTGGAAAATGATGTCTGTGACACTCTTCTAGTCATGGAGTGCATTGAGAAGAGGGAGCTGGAGAGACCCCTTGGCATCCTGCAGCAACTGCTTGTCTCCATGCTCCCTGTGACAGGGAGAGAGAGCACTGAAGGTATCATTTCCCAGTGCGCTCATCTCTAAGAAGCTCTCCAGCTAGGGCCCTTTTCGCATAGCATTTGCCATGCGAAAGGGCCCCTCGAGCGTCGCGCGATTGTGAGGAGCAATCTGCACAATGCACTCATAATCGTGCGATGCTCCAGGGTAGGGCAGGCACCGCTCGCACACTTTTTCATTTTCGGCCTTTAGCTGAAAATGGTGCATGATTGCGCATTGCTCCAGGGCCCCACGTGCACTTGCCATGTGTGTGGAGCCTCCAGAGCTGCGACGGTCACACTTCCTGCCCCCGTGCAGCCTGGGAAACTCCCAGGCTGTGCTGAAGAAGGAAGAGGCGGGGCTCTTGAGCTGAAGCAGTGGGGATGCAGGAGCTTCTCACTGGAGGCTGCTTGAGTGATCCCCACACCCCAGAGCCGAAAAAAGGTAAGGTGCAGAAAGGGCCTAGGTGTTGCCAAGCTGAAAATGTAGGTTTTGAAGATCATGTTCAGCCATTAACAAGTGTAAACATAAACCCTCAGGAGTTACAAGATCATAGCTCCAGCTCACATTCTCATAGCTACTGACAAGAATGCAAGAGCCCATCCATTTTTAAACTGTCCTCCTTTTCCTGAACATTGTAGCCAAGGGAGGAGCTCAACGGGAATCTAGCACATTGTAACTGGAAAACTGAATCAATATATTTCATTAACTCCTTAAAAAGAAAAATAAAGTGACAGAAAATTGAATAACAGCTATGAGTGACTGATTAAGCACAAAACACTCTTGCTTGAGTGTCTGATGACAGAGCTTTTAAAGACCATAATTGTGTAAACAGAGTTTTGTAAGACTTTTCATGAGCACCTGAGTACTATGAGTCTAGTTAGACAGCTAATTCAACCCCACCAGTTTCCTCACTGATCTTCCATAAAGAATCTTGCTTGGGAAAAGAAGAATTTTAGCCTTTTATTTCTTGTTCAAAGACAGATTATCTTCAGGACGCTTTTTAGGGTGCGGGGCATCTGAGAGGGAAAACAACCAACCACAAAACAAAATACATTTTTTCCAAGAGCTGAATAAGCATATCTTTTCATGAACACTCCCTGACCTTCTAATACTTCTAATATTTAGTCTATGTGGGAGTACTCTTTAAGCAGTTATTTCATTTCACTTTGTCCATCGAAGGAAAAAATTCATAAAATATTATGAAATACTACAGAAATGAACTTACCTGAATAGGACCAGTCAACCTCTTCAAGAGATTTCCGCTGCTGTCTGAAGTATCCAGAAACAAGTTCTAAAAATAAACATGCAATAATAAAAATGTCAGTTTCAAGTATTATAAAGAATAATAAACTGACTGCCATTAGTGTCAATGCATTAACTTTGCTGGGTATTTTATTAGTGCAATGTAAAAACAGAAACTATGTGTCCCTTTAAGTCATTCTACAGCCAGTCCCCATCACTCAGCCCTCATGTCCATATTTTTAGCCTCCACCTTGCCTATTACTGCACTTCAGATCTGAAAATTCCTCCTCTAAGAAGTTTTCTGAACAAGGCAAATGAACTGCCAATGGGATTATTGACTGGACAAGACACTTTTGCAAGTAGATACAATACAGGATAAAACTGTTTACCGGTCTAGTATGTTATGGATTATTTGCCACAGTGGGCACTGATTAGAACTACAATAAGGACAGGGAGACTGGGGTACACAAAAAGGACTCAAAATGGAGGTTTCTCTTTAGCTGTCTTGTGGAACTGGGCTCACTGTTCAAATAGAGATTACATGGTTGTATGTGTGGAACTGACACAGCTTGATACTTCTGAAACTATGAAAAACATCTCCATGGATTTGTGGACATTACTTTAGTTAAACAAGGAGTAAAAGGAAAGCAAAGATAATTAAGAGACCATTCTATGGACGTATAAATTATGACAGTAGCCTTATCTATGTTTCCAATCATAATCACATGCAGACTCACTTTTAATGCTCCTAGCGTATTTATAGAAAGCTCACAATGAATGTGTATTTCACAGCAAGGAGTTTTACAAAAATAAATGTAACAAGAACACAGGAGGGCCAAAAACTGAAGTGATTATAAGGTATTAGCAATCAAAGGCAATTTTCCAGGCTTCATAATGCAGTCAGCCCTCCACATCTGTGGTTTTGACTTTCATGGATTTGACTATTTGCGAGTTTCTTCAACCTCCACCCCGTCCCCAAAGCGTTTCTTTCTGAAGGAATCTTCCCTCTCCCCTTCCTCCCTCTCCCCTTCCTCCCTCTCCTATCAGGCTCTTTGAAAAACTGTCTTTGGTCTTCCTCCTCCTCTACCACCAGCAGCAGCTGCCTGGTCAGCCAAGGATGTATTGCAGCCTGATTTCTCAGCACCACAAATCCTCTCACAATGCCCCGTACAGACCCAAGGAAGGAGATGAGCAAGAAAGATGAAATATAGTTCCCAGGCTGACCCACCCCCTTTCCTGTTTCCTTAACCTGGTTTGGACCCTGGGTGCCCGCTCTCTCTACCATGCCTTGGCCCTTTTCCCAAAGACACACAGATACATTTTTAGATATATGGTTTCTCCACCTTTGCAGGGGTCCATTGCCCCTATCCTTAGTGATGAAGCATCACTAAGCTGATGGTGATACTTCTCCTGCATGCCTTTCTTCTTGTTTCTGTGATTCCATTGTGTATCAGCTATGAAGTGTAAATCCATTGTTACCTCTAAACCACTTAACAGATAATGTCAATTGACCAACAGTAGACTAGATATAATGTTAGTTCCAGCTCAATTAGATCTGTAGAAATGAATGGAACTTCTAGAAGAAACCTTAAATTATGAAGTACTGGACAATTTCTGAATAGGGCAAGTATCTTCTCTGAATAGCGTGTACATTCTCCCCTTTAAAAAAACAAACAAAAAATAGGCTATGATAGTTAAACATTCTTTTTTCACTGGTTAAGCTAGGATGGTGTCTTCAAACCAGAAGGGATAACTGAAAGGTAAATGTAAGAGAAGTAAACATTAGACAGTCCTGGGAGTCAGGCATTGGTAGCTTGTGGGCTTCACTCTCAGTGGAGCAATTCAGTCTGCTCTGGGTTTAGTCTAAAAGAAGGTAAATCTCATAGCCCCCAAGAGGCCTATGGATAGTTCCACTATGTAAAGTTCCACTTTGAATTGTTCCTATAAATTTCATACAAAAACTCAGACCAGATTCACTGTACCAATAAAACACAGTCCACCAGCTACCACTGGAAAGGGTAGCAGCAAGTAGGCAGCTGGTGGAGCTGCACACCATAGACCTGAAGGCACAAGGAAAATGCAGTGAAAGAAGTAACAGTTATAGCAGAGTACTGGATCTACAAGGGAGGGTAAAGAAACAAACTGGAAGTCAGACGAAGACTTATAGAAAGGACAGGATCCTAAGGAAATCAAAGATGCAGGAAAAAAGTTAAGATGCTATGATACTGCAAGATGTTTGGGAGGAAAATTACCATACCATGTCCTGTCTAAGGAGGCAGAATGGCAGAAAAGAAGTGTGGATCCTCAAAGGTACTCCTGACATTATTAAAGGAAGGCAGAACAGAGTTCTGTTGGACAGAATACATATGGATGTGCATTTGGTAGAGACACAAAGACTGTTGTGTTTTTGGAGTGTAATTTTTGTGGGGTTATTTTGTCTGCTGTGCAGAGATGGAAAACGTATTAGCCAGCAGGGTCACTGGTCATGCTAGCTTGGGATTTTAGGTGTTACAGCCCAAGAAAGGTAATTTTCCCAACCTGTGCTTTAATTTTCCAGAAATTATATTCTTAGTATTAATTACTATACACATTAGTCCTAAAAGTATCTACATCTGTATTGTGTGCTGGCACAGTTTCAGTGGCATCTTCTTCTTGGCAAATGGGGCAAATTCATCCCGCTAAATGCCAGTCAGTCATAATCCCATTACGAAAGGTTACTAACCAAATGCCAAATAAATTGGGTCATTAATCTAAGTAATGCATATCCCCAGGAGAAAGACGGAGAACTGAAAAGAGCAAGTTATCTGCATACCTATGTGATATTTATGAAGTGTGTGTCTATGCTTACGTATTAGTGACTTCAGTCACTAATTCAAAGTAATTGCATGAAAACAATGATGAAAGTTTCATAAACTGAAATATCATTGGTATGCTGGTTATATATTGAAGGCACCAGAAATATGGCATGTAAGACTGAGTAGGAGTCATATTAACAGTTGATTCCCTTCCCCTTTATATAGCAGCTAAAGATGTTTGCAGCTAAAGAGAGGTATTGCCTCTTACCCAATAGCTGACCATTCGTCCTTTTTCCCTTATGTACAGTTCTCCAATGATTGCTTCAATGTGTTTTCCCCCTCTTTTATCTTTACTTTTTGGAGTTCTGTAACTTCTTGTTACATTTAATATATTTTTAATAAGTCTTCTTAATACAAAATTACATTTAAAAAACAAATCAATTTGTAATATATTATAGCAACATTCATTCTTAGTGTCTTTATTTTTCTGAATAAATCAATATCAAATCAAAAAATCAAATCAATCAAAAAAGACAGATACAAAACAGCTCCAGAATAAACTTGATAAATGCAGTATCGAATATAGCCAAACGTTGTGTTTTTGCATGTTCTTTTAGGAATCAGCTGGTTAAAACTTCTTAGCAATCACATCAGCACTGGTTGGCATTAACAATTGCCTCCCCTGAAAACATTTTTGCTTTTATTACTGTGAATCTATAACTTGGAATATTCTTGTACCAGCAATTTGCACTGTTTACTTTCTAATTGTAGAAGCCAGCCTGTGACTATAATAAAGTTATGATTTATGAGTACTGAATACACAACAGATTAGGATAAAGCTTGAGAAGCCTGCCTGGTATTGAGAAATGGGTAGACTAATTTGACCAGCTTTCCCCCGCCATTGTACAGTATTTTCTGTCCAGATAATTAGAGGAGTGTTTTGGAATCTTTTTGAATTCAACCCTCCATTAGCAAGTGGGTGAGACTAGGTATCTTTTTTCCAGACAATATTCTGTTAAAAAACATTGGACTTTCAAAAAAAAAAAATCAAACAACAAAGCTTGCTTCTTTCATTAATGCCTGCTAATGAGTTAAGAATAAAGAAAACAAAAGAGAAGGAGAACAAGATAGACCATCTTCCTTCTAAAACCAGAATTGCTTAATTAAAGCTATAACCCTGTTGCCTACTGGGATTTAAGCATTCAGAATAAAGTGCACTAGTGTGTAAATATTTATTTTTGAATTTTAAATGTTTCACAAACAGTGCTCTCTTCCTCCATCCATAATTAATTGAGTCAGTATAATCAACTATCACAGCCCTACATATCTTCCATCTAACCTGTTATATCAAGTCCAGACAGTTCTCACAGGTTTCGTTCCAAATTATGAATCAAAAGGTCAAAAGCTACTGTTCCAAAACTCCAGCAGCAGCAGCAATCCATATGCTGAAGCATAACATATAGTGTAGTGGAGAAATGGTAGTCCAGTTTCTCTTCCTAAATCAGCCAGTTGGATGGAATCACAAGCCTACTGTTCTGTTTTACAGGTGCATTCCAAATATGACACGAAGTTGGACAGGATGGTAGGAGGTTCAATAGTGAATCTCTCTTTTTATACTATTATTTTCCCAGTCACTTCAGTTTCCTACAAATGAGTTCCAGTTTTTATTTTTAATAGGTATTGCATTTATTGTACCAGATGAAATCCTGCCCCAACAAACTCTTACTGCATTTTATTCACGAAGACTGAAAGTCTTCTGTTTGTATGATTATCCTAAAAGTGGTAATAGCAAGGTCCTCTATATTCAGGGTGTGGCCTTGAAGTGCTGTTGCAAATATAGCAAAATGAAACCACCCAAAAACAAAGGAGACATACCAAGACCTGGGGAGAACCCAAAATTTGCAGAAATACTCTTCTGTCCACAGCCAATCAGGACTGAGAGCACTCCACTGCCATGGAATGCTGATTGACTCTTACAGGGGGAGGGGGAGCAAACTGGGCATGGAAGATGGTAAGGAGAATGGAGTCTCCTGGAGGATTTTGTACGGCTCACCAATTGGAGCTGTTTTCATCATCACTTTCCCTACCTACTGATGTTAATTCATGAAGGAAAAATGTTTTGCAGGGGAAAGCAGAATCAGACCCACTGATTTTGTGTCCCCTGCACAACCTCCACACATTCACTTAAACTAGGAACATTTCCCATTTCCCATCAGATGCATTGCTGAATTAGGGTTTCTACCTTTTCTTATACATTCTGAATAAGCCAAAAGGGCACAAGTTCACTTATACGCACAACAGAAAGTTTTCATAATGCAATAATATATTATAAGTGAGTGTACTCTTTGCCAGTTAATTGTAGAAGAATCTGGACCTTGGGCCAGCTCAAGACATTTTTCTGCCTGAGGCAAAATACTTCCACACCAGCCACCCAATTGAAATACTTAGTACTTAAAGCAAACCAAGGCATATTTGGCATCTGAAACAAAATAAAAATCCTCTATCCTACAAAAACTGGAAGAGTTTAATTCAGCAAAGGTTTCATCTTATATTCCCACTACATTCAGTTTCTTTAACTGAAAAAAAAAAATGAATCTATTTACAGATACAAAAAAGACAATGATTTGGGGATACTTCACTCTCCCCAGTACAATAATCAATTTAGTATTGATACTTATAAATTGTGTCAAAAAATGTCTGGAAAAAGCCTCCACAGGTTTTTGTTTTTAATACTTATATTAAAAAGCTGGAGCATAAAGAATCTATTCAAAACAAACCCATTCATACTATATATGTTTACATATCTTTAAAGGAGTTGTCCTCAAATTTTATATCAGTTTGTGCTTGGTACCATTGAAGTAGCTCGCCAAGAATTGAGACCACCAGATTAGAAAGCAAAAATAAAAGTTTATTTTACTGCAGGGATCTCAGTGGAATGATTTCCAAAGCCTGAGAGCCCCGATCCAGGTATTAGCTCTCTTTTTATACCCTCTTGTAAACAGGTTACAGGAAATGATTACATATGACCATATATGAAGTGTTTACAGGTCAGGCAGACCTGGGTTACATCTTTCAAAAATGATGTATTTTGGTACCAAGGGAGTATTTCTCCAACATCAAAACTCCCTAGGTTCCCGCCACTGCTAAGCACATACCTAAGCCTCTTGATAAGATAAAGGGCGCATCTGCTCACCTTATTTTTCTATATTTTTCTACCTTAGCAATAGCTTCTTCAACTTAACCCTTTCATTCCCCCCTTTATGCCAAATTCTACACAATTTGACATACTTAAGCTTGCTTTTGGGCCAAAACAGCAAAATGAGCTGCCTTCCCCTCCAGATTCTGCTGGGAGCAGTGTTGCAGGGTTCAGGGTGGTGCACAACTCCAACTTCACTCTAGAGTTTTCATACAACATTCCCTGATACTTGGACATTCGGCTATTCGTGAACCAATAGCTACCTTTGTACTCCATGAGGGCCAGTACAGAATGTGGAACCTTTACCATCAAATTCTGGCCTAAGGTTAACTTATCTGCTTCTTTTACCAACAAGGCTGTTGCTGCTATAGCTCTGAGACACCCAGGCCATCCTCTAGCGACTGGATCTAATTGCTTAGAAAGATATGCCACTGGGCGATGCCAGGATCCCAACATCTGTGTCAGTACTCCCACGGCTATTCCATTCTTCTCATCAACATATAAGGTGAACTTCTTTGTTACATCTGGCAGACCTAGCGCCGGAGCTTCCATCAGCGCCTTCTTTATCTGTTCCCAGGCGTTCTTTTGTTCTTTTCCCCACACAAATTCAGACTTCTCCGGACCTTTGGTAGCTTCATATAATGGTTTGCTCATTACTGCAAAGTTAGGAATCCAGATTCTGCAAAACCCAGCTGCACCCAAGAATTCTCGCACCATCTTCCGATTCCGGGGCTCAGGCAGAGCACACACAGCCTCCTTCCTTTCTCGGCCTAGCGCTCGTTTCCCTTGAGTCACTTGGAATCCCAGATATCGCACCTCTGTCTGGCACAACTGGGCCTTCTTCTTAGATACTTTGTAGCCTGCTTCCCACAGAAGCTGGAGCAACTCCATTGTGGCTTCCTTACACTCCTTCTCACTGGTGGCGGCCAACAGTAGATCATCCACATATTGCAGCAAAACTCGTCTCTCGGGTTCAGATCGGAATTTTCTCAAGTCTTGACTCAATGATGTCCCAAAAATCGTTGGCGAGTTCTTCCACCCCTGAGGCAAGCGGCACCACGTGAACTGGGTCTTCTGGCCTGTAATGCTGTCTTCCACCTGGAAGGCAAATATTTCCTGGCTTTGGGGGGCCACTCGAATACAGAAGAAGGCATCCTTGAGATCCAAAACAGTGAAGTGAGTAGCTGCAGATGGAACTAGTCCCATCAGGACATATGGGTTTGGTACCACTGGGTGTAGGGTTACTGTAGCTTTGTTTACCATCCTTAAATCTTGTACTGGACGATATTCCTTCATCCCAGGTTTCAATACTGGGAGTAATGGAGTATTCCAGGGAGAGCGGCATTCCCGAATTATACTGTACTTCTTCAGCCGTTCTAAATGCTTCTGGATCCCTTCCAGGGCTTCTCTGGGTAGATCATATTGCCTTACACGAGTGGGCATAGCATTTGGCTTTAATTCTACCACTATGGGGGCCACGAACCGGGCTAACCCCGGTGGGTTGTCTTCAGCCCACACGCCTGGGGGTCCAAATATAGTGGGTTGCTCTTGACAAACCATGATCTGGTACCTTCGCCACTCCTCCTCCATTGGATAAGTCACTGAGATATTCTTTGGTCCTCTAAAATTTATTTCCATCGTCCCATCTTCTTCAATAGAAATTTGAGCTCTCAATTTAGCCAACAAATCTCGACCCAATAAGGGCACAGGGCAACTTGGCAAATACAAAAACTGGTGAGTGACTTGATGTCTTCCTAGATCCACAATCCTTTTTTCTAAGAGAGGGTGTTTTTCCAATTTCCCCGTGGCCCCCACAATTCTTATGGCTTTCTCAGTTTTTGGGGCTATTGCAGAATTTAATACTGAACGGGTGGCTCCCGTATCTACCATCATGGGGATGGCTCGGTCCCCTATTTGTGCTGTGACCATAGGCTCCCCGGGGCCGAGAGCAAGGGGGCCCGGTCTGTCCTAATCGTAATGTTCCATTTCAGCTAGTCCAATGAAGTCCTCGAACCCTTCGTCCATCCCCTGCTCATATCTTCCATCCACTACTCTTCCTCTTCCTCTTCCTCGATTTGCTCCCCTTCCTCTTCCTCGATCCATTCCTCTTCCCCTGTTCGCCATCCCTCTCTGTCTGGGACATTCATTCTTCCAATGCCCAACCTGTCGGCAGAGGGCACACTCATTGCGTCTCAATGGAGGTCCACTTCCTTTTCCAATTTTCCGCCCCCCTTCCTTTGTCGCCAAAGCTGCAGCCAATAATTCCGCTTTCTTATGCATCCGCCTGTCCTTCTCCCGTTTCTCCTCTTGGTCTCTATTCACATATACTCTCTGGGCAATTTCCAACAATTGGCTCAAATTCATACCTGCAAATCCCTCTTGTTTCTGGAGTTTCTTCCTTATATCTGGATAACTTTGGGTCACGAAGGCCAAATTCACCATCTGTTGGTTGCCTGGGTCTTCTGGGTTCACAGGAGTATACTGCCTATAAGCATCAAGTAATCTTTCCAAATATGTTCCTGGGGGTTCAGTGGGTCCCTGAAGTATCTCTGATACTTTGGACATATTAACAGGCCTCTTCATTCCTTCTCTCATAGCTTCCACTAGTAGAGCTTGATAATCAGTGAGCATAGTCAACTGTGCTGGGAGGTTCGGGTCCCATCCTGGGTCCGCCAAGGGGACCCTACCTCTCATCCACTGCTCAGGGTTCGCCTCTCCAGGAGGTGCCCTGTTTCTAGCTATCCGTTCTGCATGCTGAATTATTCTCCTCCGCTCTTCAGTAGTGAACAAAGTCAGGAGCAACTGCTGACAATCTTGCCAATTGGGGACATGTGAGGCCATAATACTGGAACAAAGTTCAATTACTTCTTGTGGCTTATCTGTGTAAGTAGCATAATGGGTCTTCCAATTAAGGAGGTCAGACGTGGTGAAGGGAGTATATTGGTAACTGGACTCGCCGATAACCACCCTCTTGGGTGGGATCTGGCACCAATTGACTGATTTGTCGCAATGGTGCAATCACATCTCCACTTTCCCCATCCGAATCATCTACTTCTTCTACTTCCTTCTGGGGTTTTGTCTGTTTACTCTTGACCTGCTTACTCTTGGATTTTTCTTTTGGTCCAGTCTGTTCGGGTTTGGGTCTGAGTGTCATCTTATTCTGGACAGCCAAACTGGAACCTGGCAACTCCTCTGTCATTTCCTCTTCATGGGTAACTGGGGCCAAATCCGCCAGTCCCCCAGCCACTCCCTCTTGTTGTGAGGCTGTCTGAGGTACTGGTGGCAGTGGAGCAGGCGGTGGTACTTCCAAAGCCAGTGGTGGCGGGGCTGGCTGCATCACCACATACGGTGGAGGGGGGGCAGTGGGCTCTTCTGGAGCTGAATCAGGCAAAATCTGGGCTTTTCCAAGCTTTCGTCTGGCCCTGTCCTGCCTCAGCACCATAGCCTTACAAATTTGTTCCTGACACTTCTGCAACCAAGAGGGGTTCTCTGTAACCACTGTGTCCCATGAATCTATGTATGGATACTGATCAGGATGGCCAGGCTCACCCACCACTACTGAATACACTGCCTTGATTCGAGCGGGTTCTAAGCTCCCTTCTGGAGGCCACCCCACCTTGAAAGAAGGCCACTCCACTTCACATAAATTCCGTAAATGCCCTGGCGTCATCGGGGGGTCCCCATAGTCCCCACTGAATCCTTTCTTGAAATTCTTTAACATACAACCTAAAGGGGTTTGCCGGCTTTGCCCCCCACCCATTTCCTCCCAACGTGGACAAGACACACTAGGAGAAAGGGATTTGGCGCGTGAGTAAGGGGTCTCACGCGCCAACACGAAGGGGGATAGACACCACTCTCTCTGTGCCCACCCACGCACCCGGACTCTCAACGGTATGCAATGGGAACTGCGACACCTTGCGCCCCTCCTTTCACACCACATTCACGCCAACAAACTACCTCCCACCTCTTTTTCCACCTCCAAAAAGCCTCGCGGTTTCACCCACAACAGTGGGGTACTAAGGCAAGACTTAAGGGGTTGATCAGGCCCCTCTTCTCCCTGAAGTTGCAGGGAGGGCACTCACCAACAGTCGTGAGAGGGTTCTGCTTTCTGCTCCGTCTTCGGGTCCCTGGGCTGGAACACCACCGCCAGAGCCGCCGCCTCACTCCGAGTCAATCCTTCTGACAAAAGTAGGTCAGGGGCGCCCTGGGTCGCGTCGGAAAGAGGCGACGGCCCCGACGCCCTGGTGTCCGCCAAAGTGGGCAAACGGCCCCTCAATATCCCGGACGAGCCCCCAAATTGAAGTAGCTCGCCAAGAATTGAGACCACCAGATTAGAAAGCAAAAATAAAAGTTTATTTTACTGCAGGGATCTCAGTGGAATGATTTCCAAAGCCTGAGAGCCCGATCCAGGTATTAGCTCTCTTTTTATACCCTCTTGTAAACAGGTTACAGGAAATGATTACATATGACCATATATGAAGTGTTTACAGGTCAGGCAGACCTGGGTTACATCTTTTCAAAAATGATGTATTTTGGTACCAAGGGAGTATTTCTCCAACATCAAAACTCCCTAGGTTCCCGCCACTGCTAAGCACATACCTAAGCCTCTTGATAAGATAAAGGGCGCATCTGCTCACCTTATTTTTCTATATTTTTCTACCTTAGCAATAGCTTCTTCAACTTAACCCTTTCACCATTGACAATACTACCATTTGGTAGCACTATAAAAATAATGTTTTGTAAAACCCTCAAATTGGGAGTGGGGCATCATGAAGTGATGGTGTTCTCCAAGGTTCCACAGAAGACCAGTGTTGTAGTTGTTGCTTTATAGTGTAGAACCAGGTTAAATGAAAGACTGCCCACGCCAATCTGATTTTGGACATTCCCACATTACACTCTTATAGCGCGATTATTCCACTTTCAACATCCTACGGAATCCTGGAGTTTGCAGGTTAGACCCCTCCCTAAACTGCAAACCCCAGGATTCCATAGGAAGTTGGAAGTGGAATACTCGTGCTATAAGAGTGTAGTGAGGAAGTGGCCTCTATCTGTGCCCTAGATACTTCTCTGCTTCCTGGAATACCACTGTGTCTGATCAAGTTAGCAAGTACTAGGGACTTTTCAGTTGAGGTCCCACACTACTAGAATTCCATCCTATGATACCCTCTTGGTCCCTTCTCCTTTTGCTTTTGAATGGTCTCTACAGTTTTTATTCATCTATTGCCAAGGCAAGGGGAGGGCAGCAACAGCCACACCACCTTTGTCCTTCGAATTTGTGCTGACATTTTTTAACTTCATCTCCAAATTGCAAAAAGTGCTCCTAAAGTCTCTCATCGATTCTACTGGCCATTTTGCTGCTTGGAGGCTGTTTGATCCCTTCTTCACATGTTTCAGAAACAGATGGCCTTTATTTCCAAATGCAGAGTCAGTTCACATTTGAAACAAAGCTCTGGGCTTTTAAAAAATGGTGAAAAATGGCCAGTAGATGCACCAAATGGCCTTGGACCCCACTTTTACTACCCTAATCAAATTGCAACCTGGGGAGCCCACTTTTGCTACCCCAATTTAATTGCTATTTTCAATCTGATGCTTTTATTATGTTCCCTCAATTGTTTTCTTTCTGATATTATAAATTACCCTGTGAGGGCTTGCCCTAAAAAAGCAAAAAGAAATATATTCAAAGCATGAAGTTGTTGAATCAATTGTGATAAACATATATTTCCCTGATCTCTGCTGCTTGAAAGCTCATAAGACAGGCCATCATTCTCAGCTTTATGACTTCAACTACACTGTATTATATCCTAGTGACAGAATCTGAGATTATGGTCTATTTTGTAAGACTATCCTTTTGTCACCTGCACTTTTCTTTTGTTGTCCATTTCTATAAAGTTACTGTGCTTGTTAGTGACAAATCAATGTATCAGCCTTAAACAAACACCAGTTAGTATCACAGTTTCAAAACAAAATCAAATTAAGTAATCCAAATTTTGGAGTTGATGTTTATAAAGCTAAATGAAAATAATGTTTTAAGAGACCTGAATTTATTAAAGACCCTACTAATTCTACAAGAATGATAAAAATCTAAAAGAGGCTCTAGAAAACCAGAATAGATATGTGACTTGAAGCTAAAGACCTTGCTGGAACACAACTGAACACTATCAAAACTCAGATAATTATACTAAGGGACAGGTGTAGAGACAGCCATCACAGACACAGAACCTTAGCTGTAGGTGCTACCTATCTAACCTTTTAACTAACACAACATTTATTCATTTTTACAGCTTCTCTTGCTGACACAGTGTGAAGAGTCTCATTTTGTCTGTTGAACCAAATAAGAAAAGTCATGACCTTTTTTGAGTTGTCATCTTGTACTCTATTTAGCCCTCTGTTTAAAGAGGAAACCCTTTAACACTGACACTCTGTT
Organism: Iguana delicatissima; assembly: GCA_948472985.1. Classification (NCBI taxonomy): domain Eukaryota; kingdom Metazoa; phylum Chordata; class Lepidosauria; order Squamata; family Iguanidae; genus Iguana; species Iguana delicatissima. The sequence continues at coordinate 1,886,163 of CAOKZL010000042.1, read as the reverse complement.
ACACGCTACAGATTAGCTAACTGTACACAGAAAGGTCATGCCATGTAATACTAAGCTCTCCGTGTACCATAGCTAAATGGAAATAGGTCATAGTTCTTTCTCAGACTTTCTGAAACTTTTATTACAGAAAATGTAGCCATTAAAATGTTGTATGTGACAGCCACTTAAATCTGCAAGATCCCTATGAACTCGCCTGCATTCCTAGGTGATGGGGCGAGGAGATGCTACCAGGCATAAATGTCCCATAGTCCAGCTAAGCTACAGAGCGTCCATTTTACTAATGTTGAAATTACACTAAGGAACCCAGTCAAGTGTTATGATGCAGAGTTTATAGCTTCTCACTCCATCAAACTTTTCATACTGTTTTTAAGAGCAATGGTTTCTAAAATATCTGCTGTTGGTAACAACAGGCAATTATGAAATCTAAGGGCTCTGAATCCATAAATGTAATGACAGAGTTCTGAATCATTTTAATTAATGCTGTTTTTTTTCTCACAGAAGTCTCATTTTAATACTGTAATATTATTTATGCTACATTTTGAGAAATCTTAGTTGCTTACTATTTGCTAAAATATATAGGGAAATATTCACAAACAGTGCAGAGCAATTGCACCTTTTTAATTTATAAGATAGTTTTTATTGCTCTATTGGACACCAACATTTTGAATAATTGAACAGGGAGGTCACAAAGTAGAGCAGAAATCTGGATTTTCTTCACACTTGTCATGCCATGCCAGGTTAGAATCATGACATTACAGAGGTGCCTCGGTTAGACTATAATAAACAAGGTGAAATGGAGGACTCCATTTTACAAGCATGTAATATAAGGACACTTTTGCATTTGTATCAGAGAGTCACAGAAAGTTTGGTTTTGCAAGCATTGTGCATACCATCCTTCTCAAGCCCACTTTATCCAACTTGTTTGGAATGCTACAGCAGTAGCTGTGATGAATACTCAAAACATTAGTAGTATAGGAATAAATCTGGTCCTTTTTTTCTTTACAGTAAAAATAGAGAATCCAATGTTCCTATGGATTTCCATTCCTTATCCCCACTAGATATTTTAATTATCTTACTTAGCTTGCCAGTAAGAACAGGTTTTTTGGTGTCAGGCATATTGAACTATTGAGCTGATGAAACACTATTCAGATTACAGTAGTTCTAATAAGTAGTTAATAAGCAAGGGTTTTTTTTACCATAAGATGTGACTACTTTTGCAATGCCTGAAACAGAAGTCCTTAGTGAATGATACTTAGCTCTGATTACCTTTGTTATATGAATACAAAGCATGTCTTAATTGCTTTCCATGAAAACAACCACTTCTTTTCATAGGTTAATGCCATTGTAACTTTCTGTACACACTGAACAGATTGCCATGGACACAGATTCAGAACTCAACCATTCACACCATTCTACAGAATAAACAGAATATTTTGCTAGCTTACTGCTTCAGGTACAACTTCCACATTATCTACTTCTTCTGTCTCTGAAGATATTATAGTTACAGTATTTTTCTATGGTCCATAACACATTTTTGTCAGCAGTAACATCTGGTTGTACTAGCACTATATTTCTACAATTTAATAAAAATAGATGGAAAAACCATTAAATTATGATATTTAAGAAATTCTAATTAACAGAATGTTACTTTTGTCATGTATCTGAGCTGACAAAGCCCCAGAGTTGCCACTTTAGCAGCCAAATGCTGGTGAGTAGTAAAACATGCACAATGCTGGGCAAAATAATAAAGTGGGAAATCTGCCTAAAGCATTGGTGGGATCAGTTTGGGGTATGACAGCCCTGGATGCAAGCTTGCGTGCATGCCAATAATGGAGTAAAGATGGGGTAAAGATAGCTCATTCTACAACACAATGATATATATGCACTTAAATTTGAAGGCACAGTGGTTCCTCGGTATCGCCTAGGGTTTGGCTCAAGGATCTCCTGTGGATACCAAAATCCATGGATGTTCAAGTGCCATTACCTACAGTGGTATAGTAAAATGGTGATCTTTATATAAAATGGTAAACAACTCAAAGGTTTGCTTTTCAGAATTTTTTTTTAACATGTTTGAGCTGTTGAATCTGTGGATACAGAATCCGTGGATAAGGAAAGCCAACTATACGTCTATACGGAGTGAGAGCCAGTGTGGTATGGTGGTCTGAGTACTGGACTATGACCCTGGAGACCAGGACTCAATTCCCTGCCCAGCCAAGGAAACCCACTGTGTGACCTTGGGCATGCCACACACTCTCTGCCCCAGAAAACCCATGATACCATTGCCCTAGGGTTGCCATTAAGTTGAACATTACTTGAAGTCATACAACAACAACCATAACAACATCAACAATAATATGGAGTCCAAAATTTATTTTAGGTGCTTTCCATCTAATACTGTCAGCCCACGACATTCACTAGGGTTTGAGGCACAGGATCCTTGCAAAAATGGAAAAATTGCAGATATCAAAATGTGTGTATGTGGTTGTGGAAAGGAGGACAAGGCATGATCAGAACTGTTGAGCGAGAAGTTCCCCCAGAGAAGAAATGCCTGAGGTGGGGGGCAGGGGTGGGGAAACTGTCAAATAATCAAATTCGTGAAAGTCAAACCCACAAATGTGGAGGGTTAAGTGTATTATCCTATTGTCCTTCTTGCTTATTTCACATTCAGAATTCACCTCCCTGACCTTGTTCAACAATTTTGTTGGTTTTGAAGCTTCCTTACCACATGGCATGCACTATTTGCATTATCATAAAACAGGCATCTTGTTTATTTCTCAACCAAAACAGTCAGGGGTTGCTTTTCCACTGAAGTCATTTCCCTTTTGACTAAGCTCATAAAAGCATCTCCTTTTCCCATCTGGAATCCACTTTTGTAGCATATAAAGCTAATTATGGTGCTAACGTATTTGCCTTTGATCCCAAGGCTTGAAATTTACTAGGTTTGGGGTTAATTACTATTTTCCATAATAAGCTTTAAAAAATCTCCATAAGTCAAGGGCAGATCATGTAACATTTCTAATCATATGCCCCCAAAGAAAAAGAATTCACAACACAAAATCCTCCACTAATTAACATGAAAAGCAAAAGAAATATAAAACATAAATAAACACATTTCTTCACTGAACACTTTCCTTCAAAAGGGTTTTCTCTTGAGGAATTTTGTGTTTTTTTGAATGTGACTTTTTGTAGACACCACACTTGAGTTAATCTTTTTAATAACATGCTTCCAATTTAACTTCTTGCTCTTCATATCTATTTTTACTGTATTTTAACACATGAAGAGCATTCCTCTACTTCTGAATAGCCTTACTTCCTGAAATATCTTAATATAGAATTTATTTAGTTACATTAATTTTCTCTTTTCCTTCAAATAGCTTGTGATAATTTACATCATTCACTTCCATAATTTTTCACAACAATCCTGTGATGTAAGGTAGGGTTGAGAGTACGTGGCTTGTCTAAGGTTATATATTAAGGTTTAATACCTTGGATTTAATTGAATTTCTCAAGAAGTCTCTGTACTGTTGCATCTGGAAAAATGTTTAGGTACCAGATGTAACAGTACAGAGATTTCCTGAGAAATTCAGTGTCCTCTGCCTGTGAAAGGGGCAGTTAGCCTCACACAAGACAGAATTTGCCTGGATTTCACTGGAAATTACTTTGCTGCTACTAATGGGTTTGAAATTTTATTACCTGTGTTTATTGCCCTTTGTCCCACATCTCCACCTGCCAAAAAGGAGTGTGGCCTCTCCCTGCCCTGGTACCTCTCCACACCATCCTAACTGACAACAGAAATAACATCTGAAACAAAATGTAGGTCTGTGACTCTGATATCATCACATTTCATCTCCTGTATGGTTTTTAATATTTTTGCCTGATTAAGAAGCCAGTGAAATTTTGAAAGCTTGCTTTGTTTATTTATGTATGCATGCATGCATGCATGCATGCTTTTCAGTGGGTCCAATAATGGATGTTTGGTGGATTTTGGATTTTATTGTATTTTGCTACATGGCCAATACAGCTACCCCTGCATATTTTAAGCTTTGTGGCTGACTGAAGTTGAGAAACTGGAATTCTGCAGCTGCAGGACAGCATTGGCTCTTATTTCATAAAATGGTATTAGTACAAAACATACAGATTTATTATAAACATCACACTTCCAAAGACAGCCACTATAAAATTATTTATACACATTCTGAAGAGTGCTTATCTGTATGTCAGGCTTTTCTCAGCCTGCCACACTCAGCATGACTTTTCTCCACCTTTCACACTTCACATCCATTCTCTGCATTGAAAGCATTCTTTTCCTCACTCCTTTCCTCTTTCTTTTTTCATCTCATTTATAGCCCTCAGGGAGTAAGCTCTGCCTGTGAAATTATCTTTCTCCTTCATACTGTCTAGCTGTGGTTAACCTTTTCCTAACACTCACATGGAGGTATAGCGGATGCCAACACCGTGCCAGAGATTCAGTAAATATTAATCAGAAATGATAAAAGGGCTAAACATTAAGGAATGCAAAAGAGGGCAAAGCAATCTTGATCAGAACTTGACATCTTTTGCAAAGCATTTTTCTAACAGCTTCTTGCCCCAACTTCTCTTTCTTCTTAATAACTGAAAAAAAGTTTGCATTTATTAAGTCTGTGCTATTTAACATGCCACAAGATTCTTTCTTATTTAGATAACTCATTTCCCATCCTTTGATATTAGTATATTACTTTATTTAAATATATACTTCTATCCTACCCTCCTACTCCCATCCTACCCTATCTATACAATACCTTGCAAGACTATATTCACTTTCCTCAGAAAATGCCTTGGGGTATTACAACACCCAGAAACAACCAGCCTGCATGGTCAGGGGCTATGCTAGCTAAGTGTTTCTCAGAGTTGCAGTCCCCAAAAAGTAACAGATCCCACTGAATTCAGTGGAACTTACTTCTGAGCAGACATTACAGGACTGCTTTGCAAATATTTATCTATTCTAATCACTTATAATAAAATAATACAAACAAAAATTATAATACTCCTTGAACACAGAATGCACAAAACAAAACAAAAAGAACCTGATTTATAAACTAAAACACTATCTATAGTAGCATGAAGTTTCAAAAATTTACATCAGGGTGGCTAACAATACAGGAGGTAGAAGCCAATTTTCCACCCCAACATACCCCATGAGTCACACAGTCCACTGAGTACAACAGAATTCCTCTGTTTCTCTCAGTTTCCCCTCCAAAACACTTCTATTTACTCTAGTTTCCCATCCAAAAGGAAGTTCTGTGACATATATAGGATGAGCAGGGATTCTGTGGTTGGGATGCCTTTTTTTTTTTTTTTGTATATCTATGTCATAGGTGGGGAGGCTTCTAGCTTCATTTCCGGTCAGAAATCACCTGTAAAGCATGCTGAAGAATACTTAATTTTTGTTGTTGTTGTTGGGTTTGGGGCCTGGAGAAAGACCTCAGGATGCCAAAAGTGGGACTTCGTGCAGTCGAGGGGTTGCATTTTCCCATCCATAATTCATATGGTCTTAGTATTAATATACACTGACTCCAGTGTATACTGCAACAAAAAGAGGATTTATAGATATTCCCATCACCAAAGCTGGATATGAATTAAATAAATAAATAAATAAATAAATAAGCTATATAGATAGCTGAAGTTAATGGCTGGAATACTACTCGAGGCTTCCACTGACATGAACCACCGTTACACAGTATATACAGTTTTTAGTGCACTGCTGAAGGCATCAGCACTTTCTTTTGCAATGCCCTAACTCTCAGTGTAGAAGAGAACTTGAGGGTCTTTCTGGCACTGCTTCATTCCCACCAGACTGGCTGTATGTACATGCCTCTGTAAATTCCAGCTGTCCTTGAAGATCCAAGGAAGAAGGAGCAGGGTCATACTCAAGTTGGAGACTAGTCCTTCTCTGGTCCTTCAAGAGCAGCCAGAATGCATGTAAGTGCATATATCAGTACCTGAGGGATGGAACTTTGCTGGAGATACTCCCCAACCCGTGCTATTACACAAGTGGGCAAGAAGCAAGGAACAAGGAACAACCTGTCTCCTCTGAACAACTGGCATAAGTTTGCTGGCAGAGACCCATGTCAGTGAAAGCAGATTTCTGCCAGATTGTTCCTAGAATGTGTAATGTCTGAGGGGGAGAGGGCTACGAAAAATGTAAATGTACTGATTGCAACAAATGAGGGAAAGACATACTGGGAAAAGGAATCCTCAAGTGCCATCAAAATTACTGGAACAGTAATTTGAAAATATTTGTAAATGAGAATGTTTGTAAATATTCTTTACAAATGTACTATTAATTTCTTGTAGCCTTACTTTCAAAGAAAACTGCCATGAATGCCTTGCATTTCTGATGACTTAAGGAGACAAAGGAAGAGTAGAGGAAGACATATTTCCATTAAAATGTCTGAAAACCCCCCAGAACATATTATTTTTGGGTAGCTCTAATCTATTACAGCTACAAAGTCAACCAGCTCATGTCCAAATGCACGTCAAAATGTTTCTATCATCACGGTTCTTTCATAAATAAATACCAACAGAAGGCCACTTTCATTCTTAGGATGAACCGTCCTCCAAGAAGGGCATATGATAGAATCAGAACAGAACGGCAGAAAACATTGGAAATTATGAGGCTACTAGAACTATATGCCAATGCTGCACATGAATAACATGGGACAAACAAATGACTTGGGGTTCTTATGGACAGACTTATTTTGAGTATCAGCAATGCAAAGCCATGCTCTTACTCTGCTTGCAAAAAACTAAGGCCATTTCCACACTACACTGTTATAGTGCTATTATTCCACTTTCAACATCCTATAGAATCCTGGTGTTTGCAGTTTAGACAGGGGCATTTAGAAAACTCATCCAGAGAGCTCTTTGGTGTGAGTAAATTTCAAACCCAGAATTCCTCAGGACGTTCAAAGGGAAATAATAGCACTATAACAATGTAGTGCAGAAACGGCCTAAGGTGCTTCTGACTTGGTAATAAAATATGGTTTAAGAGAGTGTCAGATCTGCATGCCCAATATTACAAAGACCAACTTCATTAGGTCATTGATTTGCTTGTCAAAAGTATGTCATGTAATAAAGCAATGTACTTTTCATGCAAAGTAATTTTCAGCAGTGAAAATAAATACTTAGCTAGAGCAGGAAATTAGTATGAAGCTTTTTGATGTCTAAAGGGCAGCTTATAATAATATAACAAGTAAAGAGCAGGCTTTTTAAACAAAATACTTGCTGGTTTGTTAACTGTTATAATTTACCACCTAATGGCTTTTTTAAAGGAAACAAATCTTTGATCTGGCAACTAATAAATATAAATTAGAAGAGATTCTTTTGTGTATTTGTGCTGCAAAAGAAAGAAAGAAAGATGGCCTGAAGCCAAAGACAGTCCAATATCCCATTGGATCAGCAGCCAATCAGTCCTGAAAAAAAATCTTTAAGGCCTTAAGTAATAAAAATTAGAAAGAATCTAAATAAGAGACTAGAAGGGAAGAGGAGCAAACAATTTGAACTTCATCTTGCCAGCTTGGCTCTCCAGATTCTGAACTGCAATCATCAACTTTAGCCAACATTGAAGGACAATAGAAACCGAAATCCAAAAACACCCAGAGGTTCATAATTGCCTGAATCTGCACTGAACAGTGGTAAACATCTCTGTTTACTAGTGACATTTCACAGTTAAATTAACAGTGTGCATAATCACCCAAGTCTCACAATTTTCCATTGTCCCTACTGAACGGCTGACCTTCTTTGGAATGATATGGTCAGCATTTTATGCAACACTAGACACCTATGAGTTTGAGTAATACTATATTTGCTGGCGTATAACACTCACTTTCCCCCCAAAAAAATACTGTTTGAAAATGTGGTGCATCTTATATGCCAGTGTGTCTTATACACCAGCAAATAGTATTTGCCAGTGTATACATGGGTTGCATCTTATATGTCGGCAAATATGGTACTTGCTCATACTTTGAGAAGATCTACTAAAATCTATTAAGTTGAATGGGTCAACTCTTAGGCCATTTCTGCACTACATTGTTCCAGTGCTATTATTCCATTTTCAACATCCTAAGGAATCCTGGGGTTTTCAGTTTAAGGAGGGACATTCAGAATCCTCAGCCAGAGAGCTCTTTGGCCTCAGTAAACTACAAACCCCAGAATTCTACAGGATGTTGACAGTGGAGTAATAGCACTATAACAGTGTAGTGCGGAAAAGCCCTGAGTGAAAATAAAGCTGGATCCAAATACTGCAATAAACCAAGTGTGGGAATCATATGGCTGGATTGCACTTTCCACCAGTCCTAGCCAGTATAGCCATTGGGAATTAAAGCTGTGAGTTGCAGTGCAACAACATCTAAATAACTTCATGATTCTCACCCATGCAATAGACATTCATACTTCTGATTTTTGAATAGTTTTATAAAATAAAAAACATAGGAAGTTACATTTTCATATGTCACAGCACTATACGAATGAGGAAAGTTGCATCTCTATTTTCTACACACCTATCACAGGTACACTAAGTCTGGGCTGTACTGTGTCTGGTCACCCAAATACTATGCATGGTAACAGTTTATCTTTCAGAGCAAAAATGGTCACTTTACATACAGGAAAGCAGAGTTATTCTTCTTCATGGTCCAGCAGCTGCTACACTTTATGAACACTGTAGTTCACTGTTCTGCCCTACAGCACAGTCAATGCCTCTTGGAAGTCCAGCTAGGCTGCAGCAACTGTAAACAGCACCCAGTGGAAGTGCTACGAATTAGTGCCATAGTTACATAAGTAAGGCCTTCAAGAGGGCAGCATATGTTCATTCCTGTGGATGATGAGCCCTCTTCCTGACACATAGGAACACATTCTGTTCCTCGTGCTACTTCCTGAGGGATTTGCTAAAAGCTGCACAATTCCCAGCAAGGCATCTTGAATGGACATCATCTCAATTTATACAGAAATAATAACTGCATATTACAGAAGACTAAAGAAACAGCTAAGTATGCCACCAGAACAGTGGAAGAAGCAGTGGAAGCATCTCTGTAAGAAGGAAGCTTGTAGAACTCTGAAGTAGTTTCTGAGCATGAGAAGTCATCAATTTTAACCCTAACTGTTTTTCTGAATAGTCATATATATGCATTTCAAAGTCAGCCCTATTCCGAGGTTCCAAGTTAGGACTAAAAATTAATTAAACCTCCCTGTACCAACCTTCAAATAGCTTTAATAAATAACTTTTATTACTTTTACATGGCAAATAAAAAGGAGGAAGAGAGAGGGAGGAATGAAAGAAAAAGGAAATGCAGCAGCACATTTTCCCATAAGACTAATGGGTTTGCATTTTAGCATGAGCTTCCATGGATATAAACCCTCTTCTTCAGATGCAATACAGAGTGATATTAAAGCAATAAATTTGCTCACCAAAACCCAGGTTCCCTGGGTTCAAAACAATAGCAACAGCTCTTGTATTATTATATGTACTATGCCATGAAACCATTGTCTTTGCTCATACCTCTGCTAATGGATTGGAATTTGTGAATACAATTCAGCTGTTTCTCTTTTATAGTCGTCCTTTGTAATTTCCACAATATCAGAAGTGTATTTACCTGCTCTTCCTCCAACACGATGTATGCCATCCTAGGCCAGCTATGATGTTTCTCTTTCTTTTTCTTTTGTAATTTCCTTGTAATCTCTTCTTTTGTAATTTCTTCCTTTGTAATTTTCTTGCCTGTAAATCCCTTAATGTATGTCCAGAAAGGCTGAAATATTTTGCAACTGGTTTTGGGTGTTGCTATTTCTAATGTCAGATTTCTGTCCATTTATCCTTTTGTATAGAGATTGTCCTGTTTGTCCAATGTAGAGTGTAGAGGGGCATTGGAAGATGAGCAGCTAAATGTACCTCAAATGTTGTGGAAATTACAAAGGAAGATTAGAAAGGGAAACAACTGAACTGATTTATATTTACAATTTACAATCCATTTATGCTGCCAAGAGACTTACACAGCTACTTCTCTGACATCTTTTCAAAATAAAAGCTTTGATTCAACAGATTTTACACTCACCTGCATTGCACCGAAATGAATGTAAAAGGATCAGACGTGAGGCACACGTGTATATGTAATACCTGTAAATAATATAGCAGGAATGGGGAATGCTACTAGATGTGACCACCATCACCCTGCATTATTGGTTCTGATATAATAGATTTGTTTATTTAGCACACAGATCATTTATAATTTCCAAGGAGGAGTGACAAGAACATCTAACCATAGAAAAAAACTAAAGCTGTGTAAAATTTCTACTCAATCACAGTAAAAGTCAAATTAGCAATTTTCCAAACCCCACTGTACCAATTTTTCAAACCACAGTTAAAAATATTGCAACTTTCTGGGTAATTTTGGCACTACCGCCTACGGTTATTACAGCTGGTAGTAGTCGTGGTCCAACAACATCTTGATCTGTACTTTATCCACACTGATCTAGGTCACTTAACAGCTACATAGGAAGCAGCTCACTGCTGCAATGAGAGCACAATCAAGTTTTCTATGCAACATATATCACTTCTCCAGTGTTATTAGTCTGGAGAAATAAAAATCCAAAAGAGCAGACTGGCTCTGCGTCTAATCACAATATTGTTTCCCCAAGCCTACCAGACTGAGAAATGTTATACTATCAAGTACAGATATTTATATTCAGTTCTTCACAGCACACTAACTTTCTTTGGGCATTCTCTATCGGTGCTCAATTAACACATATGAAGGGGAATGCAACAGTTCCCCTCAGTCACCAGTTCTACTGTCCAACATGATGGATGTGAAAAGAAGAGATGGTGTCTAAAGAGAGTCTCCTGTATCCATTCATTTGTATGAAGAGTTCAAGAGATACAGGAGGCTCTCTTCTTCAGACCATTACCCCCCACATGTAGAGGGCAGCAGAGAAGGTGGCTGCAGCTGTTGTGCCCCATTTCTTCAATGGAAAAGGAGGCTAATGCACTATCTTTCCTCATTTGTTCATTCAGCTCTGATGGTGAATGCCTGAAGAAGGCCAGGATATACTTTATATATGCTAGGTACAGATTTTGTCAATTTTATACATGGTTGCATTAACTTAAAGAAGTGTGAACTTGAATACTTTTTTAAAAATCAATCTCCCATTTCCAACAGACAGACCACCAATTTGATTCAGAGCATCTATTGTCCTTTCCTCAGGCCCTGAAAGCAGAAACTGTAGTTGCCATTATGGTCATTATTTTAAACATAACTATTTTGGTTTCTTCTTTCTCCAAAGCAATTAAGTATTTATTTCAAGTGCTTTTGGAAAGCATCTAAAACTACAAACCCCTGTTCTGCAGTGCAAAATACTCTCCATGCATCTACTTCATCATTCTCCACATCCTCAGTGGTGCACAAGCCAGTAACATAAGGATCAGCATGAACCTTTAACATTAAATATTCCTCTTTCACTATTTAGCAAGACTACATCCCTATAACTCTAAAGGCCATTAGAAGTGACACTTATACCACAAAAGTGACCACCTGATAAGTTACAATAATAATAGCAGTTTGTAACTAGTTATTTCCACTCGCTGGTGCTAAAAAGCTTGATTAACGTATCCACTGTTCAAAATAATTAGAGTCAGTTATTGATTATAAGCACAAAAAATGAACTAATATTGAGGCCAATTTCCATATTCTGGCCTTGATCAGGACACAGATGTCCTTTGAACTTGCCAAGGCAGGCAATGGCAGCTGCTGGCTTCTATGGCGGTAGAATGGTGAATCTGCTAGGCACTTTCGTCAAAACTTCAAAGAAACTATTCAAAGTGCTGAACCCTAAGTCCAAAATAGGTTCAGTACCTTGGATAGCACATTCAGAGTTCAAATGGACATGAAGAGCCACTAGCAGTCGATCACTGTAGGAAAGAACCTTGATAACTGACTTCCCCTTCTTATGAAACCAAGGCTCAAGGCTTCTATGATGGAAAAGAAAAAGAAGCAGGTTTTTTGGCAACTATCTCCATCCTACCTTTTTAAAATCAATTCCATATGATGACTCCATCAAGTAACCTTGATGTTAGTGATAGAGAAGGTTTTATATTCACTGAAAATATATGCCATACTTTTAGGTTCACCTGAATCACACCCCAGTTCTACTACTGAAATAGACACACAGTCCTAAAGAACTCCAGCTGCAAGTGATTGTGAACATCTGAATATTTTTTTGGGTATAAAATTTGTGCATATTTCAGTTCCCAGGAGAAAGTACAGGATGCATTTAAAAACCTTTCCCACAGTCATATTTCCCCTGGGGTTTCTGCCTAGGAGATGATACCACGATTCAGAGAAATCTCTAGCAGATTGTGCGCTGCTGTCACACTGCCATGAAGTGGGGGGAAACCAGAGCTTCCCATGTGTAGATAATAAAGAATACTGGCTCATTGTAGAACATTTCACTGCCAGATTCATACAATACAAATCCAGCAGCTGACAGTATAATTCAGAAAAAGCACAGACCCACTGAGAATTAAATAGTAGCACCCTCAAATCTTTTTGTGCAGACCTACGGGTCATGAATGGAGAAAGAGACTAATTCCTAAGCTAAACTTATTTGTATGAACACTTGAATGAATTCCATTGAATCTATTCTGTGTTCAAATGTTTGTATTGCTAACTACTGAAGTTTGTTTCCTTCCTCTGATCAACGGATGCCAAAGACTTTAAGTAGTCACAAGGAAAATGGTAATGCACTGGTAGAGAAAAATAACTATACAGAAGCTAAGTATTCCTGTTTTTCTGTTCTCTTCATATTTAGGAGGCAACAAGTTATACTGGGGCAGACATACATTCCCACCTCCCTACAACATTTACCTCACAGCACTATAATATGACAAGCTGCACTTTCCAAAACTCCTTCACCTGTTAAAAGCTGCTAAAATAATAATAATAGAAGAGCTATATCCTCCTTTACAATTGGTCACTCACAGTTCATAGTTCATAATTTACTGATTTCATAGTACCTTTTGTCTCATCATAGAGTTTTCAAGGTAAAAGACTTCAGGCATAGTTTACCATTACTGTCTTCTGCACAGTACTTGTTCTTCTAGAGTTAGCTGTAGTGCTACTCATCTCTCAGAGAGATCCACTGCCAGTGTGTCAACCACCATTACCACTACTGCTGCTAACAAGTAGCTGTTTGGAACATTTAGTCTGGCTTCTCAGAGAAATCCTGTCTGCTCTGACCACCAGCAGTGCTGCCATCAACACAGCCTCTTCCCTCACAGGAGCATGAAATCCCACCCACACAGAAACACAGACCACACTAGAAGGAAGCCACAGCAATGAGTGCGCAAGATGCAAGCACAGTAGTTGACGACTGGAGATCTTGGAGATGTGACATTTAGAGGGTCATCATAGGTTGACATCAATGTGATGGCATATATCAATAAATAGCACCTTTTAATGCCAGATTAATTCAAAATACTGGAGCAAGCTATTCTGAAGTATTCAAATTAATCTTTCATCTATAAAAACTTTTATTTGCCTCTCTCCCAAAAAGTCCCATTAAAGCAGGCATCCTCATCACCATCCTATAGAAGAGGATGCTAAAATGTATACAGAGAGGAAGGAGTCTTCTCAAGATCTACTAAGGACTGTGACAGAAGTGTGAACAGCCATACCAATTACAATTTAGCGCCTCAACCATCTCTGGGGAAATGTTGTGACTAGACAGTTTCATTTATTTCTTACTGCAGTTTTATCTCATCCTTCCCTCTAAAGAGGTCTAGCAGCCAGGTGGGTATCTTTTCTGTTCCTCCTTTTGATCTTCAAAACAGATCTGTTAGACAGTAGGCCATAAAAATGTTTCTGAACAATGACTACCAGTAGATTTCATGTCTGATCATAGATTTGAACCCAGTTCTCTTGTCTAGTCCAGCACTCAAAAGTACTACACACCATTGGCTTAAACAGATTTTTAACAACAACAACAAATCTGTTAAAAAAATTTTTAGCAAAAAAAAACATTAATTATCTAGGCAAAAGGATTTAAAACTCTGTACAGCAGATGTTCACAAAACAAGCCACCTAGACATTGCTCATAATAGCACCCATCAGCTGGCTGGGGATAATGGAGTTGTCTGGACACCCATACTTGAGAACCACTGTTTTATAGAATAGTGATTTTCAAAAAAATATATTTCCTTGTTCCCTAAGCAGGACTCCTGGCTGCATCCCTGTACGGCAGCTATACAAACAGTCAGACCTAGGATGAAGAATGGTAAGGATCCACTACCTTTTCATCCTAGTCAATCCTCATTTCTTCTAGGCTCTACTATTAGGCAGATTGGAGCAATCACTTCCAGTGGCAGGGCTGAAGGGCAGTAGTGGTGAGACTTCCAGTCATTCCTCTGTATACTATGACCACTATGCACACCCTAAATTAACCTGATACTTCTTGTAGAGGTAAGGAACACTAGCAAGTAATCAGTGCCGTAACAGTTTTCAGCTGCTAGTATAATCAGCTTCCATAAAAAGTATAGATGGGGAACCATTTTGTCATTTGCCTCAGACAGGACTGCCCTATTTTTAATAACTTTATGGTGAAGTTCATGTCCAATAGATGAAGCGTTCCTTATTTCTTTATATACTGGGAAAGCTAAACATTTCAGATGTTTTACCTATAGGCAGCAACTAAAAACCAGAAGGGCTCTCCAGAAGAGGCAGAATCATACTCTCCAACATTTCACAGATGAAAATTAGGACATGTTAGCTGAGCAACATCAGAGTGTGGTCAAAAGGGTGTGACCAGGCAAAAAGTATTATTTATGACAAAGTTATTTATGAGACAGAGTACAGAAATCTACTATTTTGAGCAAAGAAATACTGGCATTTAGGTACTGAGTTTAGGAAAGAGGGGGGATCTGTAAATACAATGCTGTGAGTGTGCATGTGTGCACCTCTGAGCAAAGCACAATTAGTAATAAATATAATGCATTAATCTAAAATCAAAATGACCTTGTAGACCTGCTCAAAATCTCATATCCACTGTATGAAATCTGTGTTCACGCTTGAACTCTCTATTCAAAGCACATTATTGTTGTTGTGCACCTTCAAGTCATTTTCAATTTACTATGAACCTAAAGTTAACTTATCATGTGGGTTTTGTTTTTGTTTTTTGGGGGTTTTTTGGCAAGATTTGTTCAGAAGGGGCTTGCTGTTGCCTTCCTGTGAAGCTAAGAGAATGTGATTTACCCAAGGTAACCCAGCGTGTTCAAACCCTCATCTCAAAGTACGTTATATATCAGGTCAAATCTCGGCTTCCCCATAACATACCACGTGATCACTTTGGGCCAGTTGTAGCTTCTCAGCCTAGATTATTTCACAAGGTGATAATGGGGTGGGAGGAAATAATGTGAATAGTTTTAGTTCTAAGAGACAAATGGAAGATGAGTAGTTGTTGAGAAATGAATTAAGAATGAGATAAGAAAGATAAAGTTTGAAAAAATAAGATTGCCATATAGAAATAATGCATTCTAATAGCCTTTTAAAATTTCTCAGATTACAATTTTGGAAACATTTACCATGAAACAACTCCCTGGGACTTTCCTGTGAGTGGATATGGACACAATAGCACTGTTAATGTAAACCAAACTTTGCTCCGCGGGGGGGAACAACCCTCAAAATAAGAAGACAGTAAAATCTTTCCCAATATACTACCTCTAGAAGTTATGCTTTGCTTCCTGTGGCATTGCGCATCCTGATTAAGCCTTCAAATATAAGGTTTATGCAAATCTCAAGAACAAATAAAAATCATAACTGAAGGGAGTGGAAATGTTTCAAATCAGGAATGCTTCTCTGCAATATTTATTCAATTTTAGGGAAATAAGAGGCGAGGAACAGAATCTGTGTGTTGTGGAGAGACCAAGAAAGCACCTGGTGCACAGTGCCAGCAGTGCTATAGTTCAAACTGGATCTCCCCTAGGAAAGTGCCTCTTAATTGCCTGTGATCTCCCTTTCCTTTTGCTTACCTCAGGAAGCAATGTGGAGTCACACAGAGCACCATGTTCTGTTCGAAAAGCAGGAGAGGCTGCAGCAGTTTGATTTTCCCTGAGTCTAATAGGATGACAAGATACCACTCCTTCCTTTCTTCTTCCCCTTGCTGAACTAACTGAATGTAAACTACACTGGCCCCTCAACTTTCATGAGGGTTTGAGGCACAGAACCCTCACGAAAGTAAAAAAACAACAACTGTGAATAACTCCCCCCATCAAAGTGAGTGCCCTCTCTTATTCCCTTCCAAGGCTCCCCCGCATTCACTTGCATTTCGCTGCCTTGCAGGTGCCCAGGTGATAAGCAAGTGAATGAGGAGGGGCAGCGTCACAACCAGAGAAGGCATGTCCACAGAGCTACCCCTGCCATTTGCTTGCCTTTGGCCAAGGTCCATAGAAGGAAGATATGTGCACCTGGGTAAAAGGCAAGGGATTGGAAGCGGGGAATGGGAGGGAGTCCAGCAGGCACCTCACAAATAATCAAGTTTGAGAAGATCAAACCCGCAAATGTGGAGGGGAGACTGTACTTCTGCATTCTGAATTCAGTTTGTTGCAAATGAAATAAACTAAGGACAAAGGGGAAAGGGGATGGATGAGAGAGAAACCAAGGCAGTTTAAGAGCAGATAAGAAACTGGGACAGCAGAGGATTAACTGGAAACATCATTGCCAACTTAGCACTAGAGTGTAGATGTAAGGGGAAATGACCCTGAAAAAGCTGCATGTCTGTGCATGTGTATGTGTGTGTACATATGTAAGAATGTAACTTATATGGAGAGAATCAAAAACTATGTGCATGGAAAAAACAGTTACTTATTGTGAGAAAATGGACAAACTACTAACTGCAGAAGTGAGTTAAAACAAAGCATAGATCAGCCAGCATTCTGTGTTTGCACTGCCACTGACACAAAAACAATGGTTTAGAGTTTGCCTGTGAATTAACCAAATACCCATCTGAAGTGAAAGGGAAAAAGAAATTGTGTCTGCCTCTTCTAAGGAATGTTCAAGTGCCCCAAGTGAGTAAGTCTGATGGCTTCCTTCCATTCAGTTTCAGAATGAGCTTCAAAGCTTTTTAATTTACAGTGTTCTAGAGGTCCACTGGATATTCCTTATTAGACAATGTCTGCCTTAAGACTTAATGGCTTAAAGGAAACCATTACAATAAAAGTCCAATTAAGACTTTCCACTGAATGCTAGAATACTAAAATTTGCTGACACTGCAACCAAAGGAACAGAAAATTAGTCACTTTAAAGGATATGTCTAATGATATGCCAAGAAAATTTACATATGCTAATAGTTGTGTACAAAATTCTATCAATGAGAGAACACAGAAACTGCACATTGTTCATTAAGATACATCTGGAACCATTCACTTGAAAATAACATTCTGTAAACATTACATTAGAATGAAGGAAACTAGAACTTCAAAAACTTTGCAATAATTTCATGTGTCTCACTTCTTTAATGTATTATTTTGCTGTGAAAAAAAAGACCTACAGAAACACCACCTAAACAGAAATGCTTTGATTTACATCAATTTAATTTCATATTTGTTCTTGGAAGTACCAATAACTGACTGTTAGCATAACAGGCTACTGATTCTCATTTCAACAAGGTCTGGGATTCTGTTCCTTTACTTGCCACCTCACTGCTTAACAGGTTGCCTGTCTGAACTGAGGGAGGTAGATTTGAATGCAGCACTCAGAATTCATGCTGAGATCACCTTGTCTAGAGCAATTTAGAACTTTTATAACTTCCATAGCAACCATCAGGCTGTCTCAAATGTAACAGCCAAAACTGGAGATACAGCTGAACATGCATAAAAGATGGCTGCTTTATTTGTAAAAAAAAGCCCAAGAAAATTTGGCTTCTGTACTCTTAGGGTTTTCTTCAGGGGACTTCTGCCAAATGTTCTGTGGAAGCAAAAATGGCAGTGGTAACAAGAAGTACATTGTATTAGCTTATGCTGGTATGCTAGCTCTGACCTTTGTCTTAGGCCATTTCTGCTATTATCCCACTTTCAACATCCTATGAAATCTTGCGGTTTGCAGTTTAGGGAGGAGCCTTTGAAAGTGGGATAATAGCACTATAACAGGCTAGTGTGGAAATGGCCTCGGTTGACTAAACCTTAGTGATATCCAGGCTGGAATCTTGTAAAGGGCTCTGTGCAAGGCTGCATTTGAAGACTTTTGAAAACTTCATATGATCCAAAATACAACTAGCTACGTTAGTAGGTGGTGAAGTCAGATTGATTAAATCATCTGACACCAATATTACAACAAAGGCTTCAGGAAAAAACTGGGTTTTTTTCTGAATTTTTCTGGGTATTTTTTGGGCCTTCACATCTCTGTGTGTACCACATTTCTTAATCTCTTCTCTCCATATTGAGTCGCCATATTGTTCTCTCATTGCCTCATAATGTACTGTCTTTGTGCTCTAGCTTTATGATCTGTTCCCTTTCTGTTTCCTCACTACACATAGGGTTCTATTTCTGTCCATGACTTCTGCTCAATAATTTTATTTGATAAACAAGCAAAACACATAACACACTCACCCCTCGTGGATCTCACACTAAGAATTTTTAGAATTTTTTTTCCTAAATATGATAGCAAATCTGAGTTTCCAAGTATAGGGAACTATATGCGCCCCCATATTCTCATTTCAATAACTGACTGACTGTTTTGGTCAGAGGTTAGAATAGATGCACTGGACTTTGTAATAATTTAGTGGTTATCTCTTATCACTTTTTAGTTTTCATTGGTATTCTAATATCACATTCCAAATAGTTGACTTTTGGAAACTGGTTTATTGCTTAGTGAACTTCTACTCTCTGTTTTTAAATTACTGTTTTAAATTCTATAGACAGTTTAATACTATTTTATTCTTATTTTGGGTATATTTGTAACCACAAGTGATTTTACTTTTTTAAAGTCTTGTAAGCCAGTCTTGAGTTATAGTGAAAATATTAACTGATGCTAATATTATAAGTTGTTTTTTAATATGGACAGTTTATTGTGCTTTCATTAAAACTTATTCAGTTTCCTAGCCTTGAGAGAGAAATAGGTTATAAAGGTAATCACAGACTCGCTTCCTAGCTAGAGTCACCGAGATTGTATCTGTATGTGACTTTTAACTCATCTTTAGACTTATCATGATCCCATAAATTTCATATGGTTTTCTTAGGCAACAAACAGTCAGAAGTGGTTTTATCCATTCCTTCCTCTGAAATCTAGCCAGAGCACCTGGTCCTCATTGGTAGTCTCCTATCCAAGTATTAACCAAGGCTGACCCTGCTTAGTTTCCAAGATCAGACAAGATCTGGTGTCTTTAGTGTATTTAGGTTCCCATGTGGTATATTAGGAATCAAGCACATCTCATCATTCACACCATACTTGCTTACAGTACCTGAAGCTGAAGCCAAGGATAAGAATTATAAATGAAAACTGCATTCAGACAAAGGTTTTATTGTGAGATTGCTCTGCCTTTAACATGGAATTTTACACATCATCTTTCATTTGTAGCTCTTCTATGTTTACCCATTTTTCCCAATCTCTCTCTCTCTCTCACACACACACACACACATACATACAAAACACTGAGTATAGAATTATGGACTAGTGACACAGTATTATCCGATTAGTAGCACTGGGAGCTGTTCATCTGGAAGCAGCCAAACCCTCTACTAAAATGGTATATAACACAGCTGGATTTGGACAAAGGAAGAGTGTTTGGTTATGAGTCCTGAAATACTGAGTTTCCTTATTCTGTATCTGGCTCATTACACTTACTGTGTGCAGGGGGTGGGAATTTCAATTATTCTAGCTATAAAGGAAGCTGATCTGTGATTACATTTAGTGCATTTAGGGGAATAATGGAGGTAAGGTTGGATTCCCTGGTGAGAGAAGGCAGATGCCCTAAGTGAAGAAGTTGTCCTTACAATAGGAGGAAACCCAGGTGAAAGAACTGCTTTTACTTGTAAATCCCCTTTATGTAGACTTTATGAGTTCCTGAAAGTACTAAATATGTGATAATCTTTTCTGCTGCTCTTATGTTGATAGAAATTATGCATTCACATTTTTATTACCTTATTATAATGCTAGTACTTTGTTAAACTTAAGATGGTTTTGATATTAGCGTATGATCCAGCAGTGGACAATTTAGTTCTGTAAATGTGTGCACTCATGTTTTGTTTTACTGTCTTTGTAAGCAGTTTTGCATGTAATTATGGAGCAGCAGAACATAAATTAGCTTGATAATACTTGGTTCAGTCTTCAGAGGGAATGGGAAAAGAAATGAGGAGGGGATTTTTTTTTTCCTTATAGAAATGGAAAGGAGGTTAGATTGAAAGTCCTGCTTAAGCATGGACATCCTAAAGGGAGATGGAAAACTTTGGCTATTCAGGGGTGAGACAAAGATACTCTGGACATTATTACAGATAGCCTTCTGTCTCAATTCTAAGAGTTTATACCAACTGCTTGGCTGAACCATATCAGGTACTGGTACAAAATAAGACGGGGAACAGAAGAAAATAAAGAATGAAATCTTAGCTGTTATACAAAAGTGTAATAATAATAATAATAATAATAATAATAATAATCACCCACTCTTGCAAAGCAAAAGCTTGTTTCGCAGATACAAATGAAGAACAAATTCCAGAGTGGACAGGAACAGAACATATGATTTCTTCAGTTTGCTGACCAGTGCAAAGAAGCTGATGGAGACAGGATACATTTTCTATCTTTAAGTTCTTATTATTATTTCCGAGTAATGGGGAAGGCTTTATTTATCTCCAGCAAGGATAGGGAACTGAAGATCTTTCTGATCTTTTTGCATTGCATATCAGATTTTCCCATGGGATATTCTGATTGTTGGTTGTCAACCAGCAACATTTGAAGGACCATAACTTGCCCACCCATGACTTACAGTTTGATTTTCAGTGAATGTATCTAGTTTGGGCTTCATCAGGAGCCCACAGGGCACAAGGTGAGCCTCAGTCAGTACAGGTACTGTGCTGGGCTAGTGTTGCAGGACCTGGAACAGCTCCAAGCTGATCACTTTCTCTGGAAAAGTACACCAGTTAACTAAGGTCTTTTCAGATGTACTTCCCATAACAATGCCACTGGATCTGGTTTTCTTCTAATGACTGAATAATATTAAATCCTCCTACCTAAAGGCTAGCACACAGTCATTTGTCAGTTTCCATCTTATGCACTATCTGTTATGGTAAGCAGGCACTGGGGAATATGAGACCCTATTATGGGAATATCAGCCTGGTCTCTCAGCAAATCTAGTTCAGGAAGTGCTGTCTCTGAGTGTCCTGGGTTGGAGATATTTGTCAGATTTAAGTGTTAGGACCTGTATTCAGTACCTCTGTGGAATGCTCATTGGACGGCCAGTTACACATTGCTGAAGAAGAAGAAAAGGGTAGCCAAAAAGGAAGACAAAATGAAGGCACAGAGTGGCATGTTTACATATGGCATACAAAGAAATGAAAATTTAGACACCATCTCTGTCATTTAAATATATCTCACTATAGTGGCAGGGGAGCAGAATGGTATAGAGATTTGAGCATCAGATTACAACCCTGGAGACCAGAGTTCGATTCCCTGCTCAGCCATGGAAACCCATTTAGTGACCTTGGTTGTGCTGCACACTCTCAGCCCTAGAATACCCCATAACAGCTTTGGCTTAGGGTCACCATAAGTTGGAAATGACTTGAAGGCACACAACAACAACAACAACAACAACAACAACAACAACAACAACAACAACAACGTAGGGGAGAATGGACAAACTGAGCCGCATTCCTTCTCAGTCTGCTGTCCAGGTACACTGCTAACTATTGATGGCTATTCCAGTAGAATTATAGTACCAGAATAGCTACCTGTGTATAGCTGAAGTTGTACCTGTGATGATATACAAAGTGGTACATGCCATTATGTAAGATATTTACTTCCCTTTGCTGAATTTTTCAAGACCATCAATTTATTTCCTGTAGTTTGAATTGACATTAACAATCTTGGTTTGTCAACATGCTTGTTTTAATATCAACAATGTTATGTAAATTGTTATTATGATTGTTAAAATTATATTTAAATTTTAACATACTTATTGCTGTCTCACTTTTTTAAATTTATTTTCCTCTCACTTCATATTGAGATATTTTTATCTATATCCATATGAATACACCTGCCAACTTAGGATAACATTTCACACAGCTGATGAAGTGGATACCAGTTTCAGGATTCTCAGCTCCATCCATTTTCTGCTGTATTGCCAACTTTACATGATTTTCCTAAACGTAGTGATAGCACACCACCTTGTTACACAATAATTTACATTAGATGCAAGTCGGGCACAGTTGAACATAATCCAACTTTGCACTGGTACAACAGTCACCACACCCCATATTGCTTCTCAGCTAGGATGGTAAACCACAGTCTTACATCTTGCTTAAGATTGTGATCTTACTCTAGAAAGCATTTTGAGTTTCAGATACACTGCCATGAAAAAGTTTAGATCATTGTTGACCTTTGCATCTGTGTTTTTTAAAGTAGTGAACTTCAAACTAGTAATATTTTGTACTAAGGCAAGGATCATGACAACTGCCAGAAAGAACTTTGTTGAGGTTTTAGGCTGTATTCTCATACACAGTTACTTGAGAGTAAGTGCCATTTAATTCAGATTTTGAGAGAGAGATTGTGAAACTTTGGAAATTATGATAAGAATCACATACGACTTAAAAGAAAGTGCCACTGAAATAAGTATCAAGTTTATACCTGTTACTTTCTACTCACAACTTGGCTGAACAAAGAAGTTGCTCAATGCATGGCAATTCTAATATCTAGGACAGGAATGATGACAACAATTTCCATCATCCCACACCACTGACAGTGCTCACTGGGGCTGATGGGATTTACTGTCCAACATTATCTGGAGGTCCACATACTACACAACTCTGATCTAAGGTGACTTAGCACATAGATTGCTACTCCTTTGTGGTCAGTGGTAGATGTACCCAGAATGGAATGGTAGAACCCACAGCAAATTATCAAGGGCAAGGGTGCCCTGATAGCAGTTCAGCTTCTCTGAGAACTGGAGTAGTGATTATTAGAATAAGCTCTGAGCTAGTGAAAGAACTCAATATAACTTTCATTCAACACAAACCCAATAGATAGACCTAGGCAAGCTGTGCTCTCTTAGCCAAGAGCCCTCTCTTCATACTGTGAGGATAATGCTGAACAACTTAATGGGCTGAGTATCACTGACATAATGTATTTGAAATGCTCTGAGTATGCATAGAAAGTGCTGCATGACAATTATTATATTATTACTACCACTATCAGAAGTCATAAAATTCTGTGAGTGCTGTGGAAATTCTCTACCACTGTTTAATCACTCCACATCTTATCTGAATAATCTTATGTAGCATAGCTACCACATGGGGGAACATGTGATATTTACAGCATCTCTTTTCATGTTTAGGAATGGTGTAAACCAGTATAAATTCAATTCCTGGCATCCTAATTTATGCCTTTAACTCCAACCCGATTGGTTCATTGTTTGAATGTGTGTTCATATGACAATAGCACTGGCATAATAACCTGGATACGCACAGCTATTTTCATGCATTTTCTTCTGCATAAGATGCTGGTCCTTCATTATAGTCTTAAACTCAACAGCAGAACTGAACAGCAGTTCTAGCAAGATATGTTGTTGTTGTGTATCTTCAAGTTGTTTCTTACATCTACCCAACAGCAAACTTGTTATGGGGTTTTCCCAGCAAGATATGTCCAGAGGTGGTTTGCATTTGCATTCCTCCAAGCCTGCCCAAGGTTAGCCAGTAGGTTTCTGTGCAGAGTGAGGATTCTAACCCTGGTCTCCCAGAGTAGTCCAGCACTCAAACCACTATGCCACACTGGGTCTGTAGAAATGTAACTGCATACTAATTAAACAAATAAATCTCTGGCAGCCACAGATGAGAGGTAGGTTGAAAACTTTCCTTAAGAGAACTTTAGGATTTTTAGTGGAGGTCAACAGATGAAGAGAGAGTATTCTGGTGCTTATATAATTTCTGGGTGGGGTGGGAAAGGAGAACTTTAAATATTGTTTCTGTTTCAACATTTATCTTATTAGCCCTCTGAAACTGATTTGAGAACCTCCAAAGAACAATCATTTGTATCAAGCAAGGGATAAGGAAAAGAGCATATATGCAGAAAAATACCCCACAAACTTTCAGAGATTAAAGTACTACATACTTTCTTTGGAATAAAGGCCTATATTTCACTATTTACTGTGATGATTAAATTATTGGTATTTACTTCTAAGCTTCAAAGACTTCTTCTTGTTGAATTGTTTTTGTGATATATTTGAACAGTAACCTGTCTTAATGAGTGGAAGGATTTATAAGGATAGTGACCATACGAGTCCAAAGACGTATCCTACTGGGAAGGCCCACAACCGGCACATGAAGCTATAAGAATAAATCCCTCAGCTGTGATACTGAAGTTCCGGAATCAACGGAGACTTCCAGACTTGAAAGAAAACTTTAAAAACACTGTTTCAAGAGGAATTGAAAGTGTCAGCGAAAAAGTGAACCTTCTCACCCTTAAATTCCTAATTAGAACAGCCACAGTGGGAACTGACCATTTAAATGACAAGTACAAAAAAAAGGAAGGAAAACAAGACTTGTTAAGATGACAGCATTCAAACTAATTATTTCTGAGTAATCGTACAGTCTCCAGTAAAACTAAGTCAGACAGAAAGACATCAAGTACTATTTAAGCCTAGTTTAGTCCAACTGCAGTAAATGTACTTAAACTAACTCAAATTCAACATTTTGGTACAACTATGTTGTGTATTGAACTACAAGTGATTTTCAAGAATGTTTTCAGATGAGAATAAAAAATACTGTATCAGTTCATTAAGGTATGGTCATCATGGCTTTTTTGTTTGTTTGTTTTTGCATAATGCAACAGATTTATTTAATAGGAGTAAATAACTCTGCTTCACTGAAGACTAGAGATTGCCTCATAAAAAATTATCACAATATTGTGACAACTAGGCTGCTATGCACAATTACCTACATGCTACTTTCATTAAAAGCTGTTATGGCTTTTGATAACATTTCAGGTCTTTTGCTTCAAATAAACTACACAGGTCTGCAGAGCTCACCAAGTTATGAAAATATCCTTTGACATTAATCCTTTCAATCCAAAATCTAAACTATTTGTGGATACAACCTATTGTGCCATTTATATCATTCTTGACCTTTTGTTCACCCCTGGCTCAAACTAGACTTTCCCTTTCATTTTTATTTGGTCTTAATTCACTATACATGCTGCAATAGTTTTAGTTAAGAAAATCAAACATGGAAAATTAAACATGGAAGATTATTAAGCTGCAGCTGTTGTTGCCAGTCATAAATGTGAAACAGGCAGTGCTTTCAAGAGATAGAGACTAAGCAGTGGCAGAAGACCAATGGGTGTGCAAACACTCACAAATCTCTTCCCACAGCACAGCTAGACTCAAAGATATGTACAAGAGTGAGACCACATACAAATGTACTACTGTATAAGCAAAGTAAATTATGTTACTGTATATTAAAACAGGCAACATTGCAGTAATACAACATGAACTAAGTCTACGGTGGGAAGTGGGAAAGAGTATATAGCTATTCACAATGATACCCAGTGGCAAGTGGCAGCTTCCATATCAGTGAGATGGGTTATACTCCAGACTTACAGTACTGTATTTGCTGGTGTATAAGATGCACCTATGTATAAGATGCACCCCATTTATACACTGGCAAATACTATTTTCCAACGTATAAGACACAGTGGTATATAAGACACACCCCATTTTCAAACAGTATTTTTCGGGAGAAAAGTGAGTCTTATACGCCAGCAAATACAGTAGATATCCAAAGTGCTGAACCCCAGTTAGCTTCAGCATATTGGATAAGTTTGGACTAAAACCTCGAATAGATTCTCCACCCCACTGACATAGAAGCACCCAGCTGCCATTGATGATACGAACCACAAGATTCATCATCATGACATATATCTTGGATGCTAGGATTACTGAATAATTTGTATGTTCCTATGTGCACAAATACCAAAAAAGGGGAAAAAAACCTTTGGTTTTGCAACTGAAATCTGAAAGCAGGAAAGAAAAACAAGGTTATTCCAAATGTGAATATAGGAGAGGAAATAGTCATAGATAACAAGCCTCTCAGCCTGTAAGACACCTCCAAATCAACACTGATAATTGATAGTCTATTTTCTGGCAGAGTGTATTCATGCACAAGAATTACTACATAACTGAGCAAACAAGTAGTGTGGCTCTGTAAGATAAGCAAACCACTCACATTTAGACTAAACAATTTATTTTCCTTTAGTTCATATATGAGAATGATGATTCAGAGGGATACAACCAAGTAACGGCTAATGTCACATCCAATATACGAATTAAATTTTTGTTCTCATTCACCTCAGTGGTGTACCCCCTTTGCATATTGAGCTTGTCAAGGTGGCATTCACACATTGTTGCTAGTGTGTACTTTCAAGTAATTTCCAACTTATGGTGACTCTAAAATAAACCTATCGTGGGGCTTTGTTGGAAGAATTTGTTCACAGGGGGGTTGCCATTGCCTTCCTCTGAGGCTGAGAATGTGTGACTTGCTCAAAGTCACCCAGCAGATTTCCATGGCCAGTGAAAGGATTAAAACCCTGGTGTCCCAGTGCCCCAGTCCAAGGCTTAAACCACTACACCGCACATTACAAATTAGCATTTCCTTTCTAAAAATAAGTTTTGAAAATCTAATGCTACAAAAATCAGGATCTGTCTTATGCAACAAAAGTTTAATAATATAAAAGTACCCCAAAAGCAGGAACATTTAAAACTCCTCAAGAAATGCCCCTACAAACATGTAATTTAACACAAACAAAGCAGATTACTTGCAGCCATTTTACCAATTAGGAAAATGTCTATTATCAAGAAACAAGCAAACTCCAGCTGTTACTGAGTTTATCAATGCCAATAATAAACTATTTCTGCTATGACAAATATTTAGACACATGTTTACTGGTGCTTCAGATGGGATTATCATTTTACTATTAAAACATTTTGTTTTAATATTAAAACATTTACGATTAAAACATTTGCCAAGAATTAAGGTGAAATATATAACAGCAATTACCATAGAGCTAAGAATGCTGTTACATTACTCATGTCATTTCATTGTAACCTCTATTGAACCCTTAGTTCATCTTTATTAACAAACTAAGGCCTTCTAGCAGTCTACAAAATGTAAATTTTCAAAATTCGAAATTAATTTTACATGT
Source organism: Iguana delicatissima (assembly GCA_948472985.1). NCBI lineage: Eukaryota > Metazoa > Chordata > Lepidosauria > Squamata > Iguanidae > Iguana > Iguana delicatissima. The sequence continues at coordinate 1,858,753 of CAOKZL010000042.1, read as the reverse complement.
TCAATAAATCATATTATAATGAAATTTCTTGCAAAGAACGAGTATGACATTGATCCTCGTGGTTAACAATGGTTTAATGTCCTAAAAGCAGCACCACCTATTGGATAAAAATATAGGTTAATATCTACTTTATCTGTTGAAAAACTGGGAGCTGGGTATAAATGACTGCAGCAAATCTTTATTCTCACTCACAGTAGTAGAAACAATATGTTCTCTCTTTGGCAGATGCTAGTAATGTAATAGCCATGAGTGTATGTCACATACTAATAAGAAACTCGGATTTTGCATGGTAATTGGTGTTTGTCACAGGAGCATTTAGACTGTTTAACACAACATCACTGGCTTAACTGAATCCTCCTTTAAAGTGCTAGCAAATTAAACAGAAGGTACAGGCATTCTATATGAAAGTGAACACATTCAATATTAATTTGATTATGTAAACCGCACTGACAGGGGAAAAAAAATCAGATCTGAACAAGTGTGTCCTGAATTGAGTGAACTGATTAGTAAGACGGCGATTTTCTTGTTACACATAGAAAGCTATTGGACGCCATTAGTCTGAGGAATCCCCTCGCCCCTTGGACTGTGTCCCAGCCTCTGCCATCCTACCCCTGACCCTGCAGGAGCCAAGTGCCACTGCCATTCATCTCAATGGAAAGCGCCATCCTCTGAGTGGCTTGGGGTAGCACCCAGCGCTAACTGCCTGAACACGCAATGCAATCTAACACCCCGCACAGGCAGGTCGATGCCTGTTGGACTGTAGGCAATTTCTCCTTCTCCGACTCCCTCTCTCCGGTCATGTGTACAGAGACTCCGAGGAGTGTTTCATCCCGCCCGGGGTGGAGGAGAAAACAGAACGGCTGAAAGGCGAAACCCCGCACTCGTGTGCGCACCCCCCCCCCGCTTCCTCTGGCAAGGCTTTGCACGCCTTCTCAGCTCCCTCCGTTCACAGAAACGCAATGGAATTGCTCCTCCACTGACCAAGGCGGGCTGCTGAATGAGGGGCTCCCGCTTTTCCAGATCAAAGTGTCTCCCACTAGTGAAGGGGGAAAACAGATACACCCCAACTGAGGGGGGGAGCGGGGAGGAGCCGCCTTGCCTGATTTTGAGGCACGGCCCTAACATTCGAAGAGGCTCCCCTCACCTCAGAACATCGCCCTCTTTCCCTGAGGAAAATAACAGGTGCCCCTTTCTGGCCACAGCCGGTCCCCCGGCGCGCGCGCACACGCAGCGCAGAACCCTGAGGCGGCCCTGAGGGGACGCGTCCCTCCGTATCTCCCTCGCGCCCGGTTTCTTCGAGGGGCCGGAAGTTTTCTTCTAACTGACCAACGTACGATCGGGTGGGGGACAACGGGGAGGGAGGATATTCCTATACTTAAAGCTGACCACTGAAATAAACATTTTCATGGCGCGCAAGTCCGGCGGGAGGCGGGGACGGCAAAGTTGCCTGAACCCCACGCCACCCGCACACTCACCTATTCGGCAAAGGCAGGAGAGCTGGATGGAAGCGAGGAACAACTGCCGAAGGACTAGCATTTCCAAACCGGATCGGGTTTCCCCCCCTTTGCTCCGATTCTGCTCGTTTTCTCTATTCCCCGAGAGAGCGCGCTTCCTCTCACCAGGGGAACGGCTCCTCTTCCTCAGGGGGAGCTCGGAAAAGCTTTCGAAGGAAGCCAGGGACGGGGCTGGGGAGAAGAAGAAGGAAAATAATTCCTTTAGCAGGAGGAACCTGCGCGAGAAGCTGGCAGGAGCTCCCTCCAGGAGCGCATCGCGGAGAGGCTCTCCCCAGCTGCCCTCAGCCCCGAATTCGCTCCCTGAGCAAAGGAACGCTCGCGCCGTCGAGGAGCCCCCGCACGCGCGCGCGCGCACACACACGCAAGAGCGCGCGCGGTAGCGGGGCGGGGGAAGGAGGAGAAGGAATCGGTGCAGCGAGCGGGGAGAAGCGCGCCGCTGGGGCTGGCGGGGGTGGAGAGCGCGCGCCTCCCCGAGACTCTCTCCAGAGGCGCGCGCGCGCGGTTCAGAAGGCGAAGCTGGGAGGAGAGAGGGAGAAGGAAGGGGAGAGAGAATGTCCGGGCGCGGGGAGGGGGAGGGAAGCGATATTAAGGGTGGGGGTGAGAGGGCCCCTCCCGCGCGCAAGGGGGAAGGAGTCCTCAAGAGAGCTGTGAAGGCGCGTCTTCCGTCATTGCAAGCCAAAGCATCCTTCGCTCTCCTTTGCTGCTCCTGCTCCTTCTTAAGGTTTCTGCTGCCCATTTCATGCCCGCTGTCCCCCGAAGGAAGCGGGGGAAAGAAGCAGACAGGAGAGTCTTGGAGCTTCTCGTGCATTAAGTCGTTTGATGCTGCCTTCTTCCTCTTTATGGAGGTTTAAGGGGTGTATGTGTGAGAACAATGACAGTGGGGGGCATGCTACTGAGTCACACACACACACAGAGAGAGTGCTGTGTGTATTCTGCACGAGAAGAGAAACATCGACTCACCGTCAATGGCAGCGCAGGAAGGGGGTGTGATCATTTGTTGTGCCACAAAATTGGTGGTGGCAACACAAGTCGAGATTCCCATTGAATGGTGGGTTTGAGGGTTACCGGGGGAAAAAAGGATGAAGATGGTGAAGGGATCCTGTGAGTGCTTTCCTAAAAAGCCCACCATGCAGATCCCAGTTTTACCGTCAGCCAACATGAGGTGGAGGAAAGGTGAAGGGGAGCAGATATTCTCCCCCACCCCTTTTTAATAAAATGCTAAGCTGCTTTTCATAAGCACCCTCCTTCCATAGTAGGGAAATGCTTCTGAAAAGGCATCTGTGTGGACTCTGTGATGGGGTTGAAAAGAAAACCATAACGCTGGTTCACACAGATCCTGATAACATGTGACTGAGAGCAAGCAGGCTGCCTCAAGCATGTATCTGCCACCCAAGATCCTTTTTATCTAGAGATGCAAGGGACTAAATATCCTAAAGGCACCAGATCCTGTCTGATCTTGGAAGCTCAGGAGGGTTAGCCCTGGTTAGTACTTGGATAGGAGACTGCCAACAAATGCCCGGTTCCGTAGGCTGTTTTGGAGGAAGGAACTGGCAAAATCACCTCTGAATATTCCTTGGTTAAGAAAAACCTATGAAATTAATAGGGTCAATATTGGAAAGAAAGAAATTATATTGATATAAAAGAATGGAAATTAAAAGTCCTGGATATGGTAGAGACAGAAAAGTTAACTTGTTTACTTAAAAATAAGCCAATCCAGAACTTTGAAAGAGAATGGCAAGAAGTGATGAATTGGATAAAAGAATAAGGAAAGGAAGGAATACAGAAAGATTGATGAAAAGTAGATAATGTAAACTAATGAAGTAATAGATAAAGCATAAGTTGCAATGTAACAATGTTAAAAGTAATAGTGTAAGATTGTTGTTAAACAGAAACAATGTATGTATGGAATGTAAACGCAGACTCAACTGGAAAAAAAGATGCTTGGAAGCAGGGAGGGTTTTTTTATTTCTGTATTTAAAATTTTAATATATATATATATATATAAAACAGGGTCACGATAGGTCAAGAAGCAAGTTGGAGACACACAAACACACATGGGACTAAACTGCACAGTGACTGTATGCTGTGCTTTACGCTTGAGCTATAGCCCTGTGTCGATATGAGATGGAAACTAAACTTTTCCAACCAGACCTGATTTATTACTTAGACATCATGTCAAACCATGATTTGCATTAACTGTAGATTGGAATTGAAAGTTTGAGCTTGCAAACATTCTATAGGCAATCAGATTTGGAGTCTATGGCCCTTTCCACACGGGGGATGGGGGAACGGGGCAGCGCACGCAGGGACGGATCTTACCTGAAAACGGGTTGCTCCGTCCCTGCGGGGAGCGTGCGTTCGCCGCTCCACACGCTGGCGAGTTTCGGCGGTGTTCGGCGGTGCCCAAAATGGCGGCCGGCGACTTCCGGCGGCGCTCCGCCAATTAGGGCAGCGCGCCAGCCGGAAGCCCGCCCCTGGGCAGCTCTGCAGGGACACACGCATCCCTGCAGTTTCACACGGGGCGCTGCAATGGGTTAGCGCGCTCGCGTTTCGTAAAAACCTCATAAAATGTGGTTTTTAAAAAACGCGCCGCGCCACCCCTTGCGGCCGCGCTAGCGCGGTTTGAGGTGTGGAACCTCCACTATTCAAACCGCTCTAGCGCGCTCCACGGTGTGGACGACCTCTGGATGAGTCGCCCTAAGCCGTTTTTTCCCCCTGTGGAAAGGACCTATGTTCAGCTTTAACCAGAAATGGGACAGCTTTGAGTGTTCTCTATCCCTGCAGATCTAGAGTGGTTCCTGATGAAATTTTTAGCCATTGTTCTGCTTTGCTGAGTTGATTTTGTGTTGGCTTCACACACAATGTTGTTCTATGTTCATAATCTTCCTCTGTTTACCTGTGCGTCTTCTGTATTTCCCCTGGCGACAGAAAATCTATTAAGGAAGAAAAGAGGGGAAAAAAATATACATCTTCTTCAGACTGGCAACATGAAAAGCCCTCCATCTGGAAATGTCATGGATTTCAGGGAGGGATTTTGACCTCAGTTGCCAATGAGTGGAAGAGTATATTCACTTGCAGTGCTGGTTTTAGGGCGTTGGCCTGTTCCAGAAAAAGTGTACCTTCCTTTCCTAGGGACGTGCCATTTTTACAATACTTCATGGTTGATAACCATCTTAATGGGGGGTTCCCTTGCTCCTAATTGCTACAGTGTGAAATAATAGTATAAAATAACAACCACAGCTATTTGCAGTGTCACTGCTTTTAGGATGAAGGGCCTCTGGACCAAAGGGTGTGACCTGACCTCTGGCCGTGGAACAAGTTTGCACAGATCCCATACACTTACTTATTTACATAATTAATTAACATCTCAACTTTTTCCCAGCACAGGGTTCAAGGCAAATTACAAGTGGGACCCTCGAGTCCCAACAATTGTGAGAAAGCAGCACATCCTAAGGAAGCCTTAGCTCTTATTCTGGCATGATCTTCTATGCTTCATGTACATACACAAAGACAGTCCTACTGACTGCTGTGTGTTTCACAGTCTTCGTTATCTCAAAATTAAAAAGGAGGGAAGGTGATTGGCTAAGGAAGTGGAATAAACTAATAGAAATAATTAAAGAAAAGAAGGGGTCCAAAATGATAAATGATACAATTAATACAATTCTCCACATAAAAGAAAAGGGGTTTTAAATAAAAGTTGACTTTGTTCATGGGAGGTGTGGGTGAGAGAGAGAGGGAAGAAAGGATTATAACCTTTATAAATATTTTTTTGGAAAATTAATGTATTGGTTGTGGGTGAAACATAGATGTTTTATCAAGATTGTATGTAATGCAAGGCAACAATGTAATAAGGCAATATAATAAAGCAGCAATGTAATAATGTAAGATGCAACAGTGTAAGATTATCTTTCAAGTAGAAACTATGTATGAATGGAATGCAAACAAGCAGACTCAAGTGGAAAAAAGAAAAAAGCTTGGAAGTGGGGAAGAGTTTTTTTTAATTTTCATCTTAAATCTTAATAAAAATATTTTTTTAAAAAAAAGGAAGAAGAAGCATTGATGTTTTATTATTAATTGTTGGAATATTTATTTGTATATATATCAGTGTTAATCACTCAAAAATGAAATCAAAATTATAAATAAAAATATAAAAAAGGAGAGCCCCTTGGTAGCTGTAAGAAACATGACAGAATAAAATGAGCAGGGATGTACCTTAGTTTTGCTTTCAAGAGGTGAAAATTGAATTAGATGTCTATTGCCACACTTGTCCTAGAGAACAAGAAACACAGTAAATAATAGGTGGTATAGTAGCTTTTACTGGAACCATTTCTCCTGTTGTCAGATTAAGCAAATTTTGAATCACACAAAAAGAGCACTCAAGAGGGCTGACTATATTGATGTCAGAACAAAAACAGCAGAGGGCTCATCCAGACTACCAATTTGATTTACACGGTACCACATGATATAATGCCCATTTTTGCCACTTCCCTGCCCAAATGCTCTCTTGACTTTAAAGAAATCTGTAATGAAAGAGCAGTAATTTTGGTTCATTCACAGACATCATGCCTGTGACAGTAAGATGTGTTGTCATTCCTGTTTGCGCCCCAGATGTGTTGAAGACCTCATATAATTTTCTTTCTCCTCGGTGTCTCCTTAATATTTTTAAAAATGTTTTACATCTCTAGAATTTTAATGTTATCAATACAAACTTAAAAAAATATTCTAGAACTTTAGCATCATTACACTGTTGTTGTAAACTGTCTAAGGTGGCATCACTGTGTTGCTCTTTGGGATGAAATTGTCTACAGAAATAAACAATGACTGAAATATTTTACAAAGTGCAGCCAAAAGGTTAATAGCAATAGCATGTGTATTTCTATGCTGCTTATCAGATAAGTGTTCTCTAAGCGGTTTACAACATGTTAGCTAATTGCCCCCACCAAACAAACTGGGCACTCATTTTACTGACCTGTAGAAGGATGGAAGGCTGAGTCAACCTGGAGCCTGGCCGGATTGAACTCACAACGTTGTGGCTGCAGTACTGGCATTTAATCACTGTGCCACCAGGATCAAGCAATGAAGAGCACAAATGAAAATGAAATCCAGTCAAAAGACATCCAGTGAGAGCGACCATGATATTCAACTTCTATCTGCTGCTAAACTGGCACAGACAAGTTAGATCTGTTTGGATTGCTTTAGATCAGCTCCTGCTGCGTTCCCTTTATCTGCATCAATAGTATTCAACTGTGTCCCTTCATGTGTTGTTGGACTGGTATTCTCATCAGCTTCAGCCACTACAATCAATTGTGGTAGAATTTCAGGACTGTAGTCTATATACAGATGGAGAGAAAATATTGCCCTCTTCCAGTATGCATGATTCATGGTAAAGACAGAATAAGGCATCACAATCTGTCTCCCAACAACTACAGAGTTGTAATTCAGGGGCGGGGGGAAATAGTATGACATTTTATACACGAACTGGCTTACTATGGCATCATGACACATTTATTGTTGTTTCTTTCTGTCAGGTTGAATTAATGACCTCTGAAACACGATGAACAGCACTGCTTAGGTCATGCAGACTCAGGGCTGTGGCTTTCTTGATCAAGTCCTTCCACCTGTAATGCAGTCTTCCTCTTCCTCTGCTGCCTTCCACCTTACCATGTATTATTGTTTTTTCATGTCCTCTCCTAATATGTCTAATTAACAATAGTCTTATCTTGGCTTCTAGGAAGAGTTCAAGCTTACTTTGCTCCAGAACCCATTCATTTGCATTTTTGGCAGTTCATGCTACCAGCAGACCTCTCCTCCAGCACTATATTTCAAATGAGTTGAATCTCTTCCTATCAGCTTTCTTCACTGTCCAGCTTTTACAGCCATAGATACAGGATGGAAATATGGTGGTATGGACAATCCTGATTTTAGTATTCAATGATATATCTTTACACTTGAGGGTCCTGCTTAGTTCCTTCATAGGTGCCCTTACAATTCCTAATTTTCTTTTGATTTTTTGACACAGTATCCACTCTGATTTACAAAGTCTCAATCATGACACATATTCTTCCCATATTAAACCAGTCTTCATACGGACATAACACTTGCTACGTTGTTTTTCTAGATATTCCTATATGCAAGATTGAGCTCTTGGAGAAAAAATGAGATATCAATGTAATGATCAAACAGAATATCAGAATAACAGAAGCAGCCCAAGATCTCAGTTCAGTGTGGTATTCTTTGTCTTCTTCAAGACAGTGAATAAGCTGAAACAAGAAATGTGTGACCCTCTGACTGAATGATCTTCTATTAACTACCATAAGTACTGCCCATTACCCATGTGGGCTGAGTTCATAGGAGCTAGAATCCAACAATATCTGGAGCTGGAGATAGAATCCTACAATATCCAACATAATCAGGAAAAAATACTCATCCTTAGGTGACAAGCTGCTCTTGCCTATACATTTTTTTTCCTGTTCATACAATTGTTTAGCTTCACCATACCTTCAGTGGGTTATCTGAAGCATTGTGTAAAATGAACTGTTATTTCAGCTTTCAAATGGTTTCCTGCCCCTGTGGATCTGAAGGTAGTTTGGTAGGTGAGTGCCTGTATGCTATAGGAAGAATTTGGCATTTTCTGTCTTCTAAATACTGCATAATATGCATAATCAGAAAAAAGCCAAATTCTTCCTAAACTGAACTGAAAAATGTCAATGTCTAAGTCCTGAATTTCTCTGAGGCCATTTCCACAGGGGGCGTTTTAAACGGGGCAGAGCGTCCTCCAGGGACCAGACTGGGTCAGACCTACTGAATGTAGATCCACAGTCCAGTCCACTCCCGAACGACCCCAGGTGGTCGTCCAGCGTGCTTTTGAAAGACCGCTAAAAACAGGTCTTTCAAAAGCACAGAGCACGCCACTGTGAGCCTGCTCCCATATGCAGATTCGCAGGCTTGCATTGGTGCAAGCCTGTAATCTGCCGGGGGCGGGCTTTAGGCTGGTGAGCTTCAGCAGTTGGTTGAGACCCTTGACCAACTGGAAGCCGCCATTTTCATCCCCGGAGCAGTGTGGAATGGTGGCCATGGACTGCTCTGGAGAAGCATGGACTGGACCGAGGAGCCCAAAAGTCCGGTGAGTAACATCATGGGGCGATTCCCTCACCCCGTGTGGAAGTGGCCTATGACTCAATGGATGAGCCACACCTGCCAAGAAAGTATAAAAAAGTAAAATTAAGTAAAATAAAAATGTTGGTAATGGTATTCACCTAGCTAAACAAATCTATAACAGCTTTCATCTTTAGTAGGAGCAGGACTTTTTAAAACTGAAATCGATCTTAATTTTCCAATCAAATCCAAGAATACTTTGTATTGCTTCAGAAGAATATACTGGGGGGATACTGGGAAAAATCCATTTCTTCCAGCTACTTGTGGATATCTTGTGATCCTGCCAGAGATTATGGGTTCACCCTATACAAAGAGAGCCTACACCAGGAGATTGTGAGAACTGTAGCTAAGCTCAGATGTTGCAGGGAAGACTGAGAAGGAAGATAGGTTATGTCACCCAATCAGAAAGTCCTGTTTCTCCAGTCCTGTGAGCCTCTGCTCTACTACACCACTCTAACTGCTCTGGGTATTGGTTCTATCAGAAAGGTGACATATAAATCAAATAATAAAATTTATAAATATCTCATGCTGGAGCTGCCAGTGGGGATCATATTTACCCACATTATTGTAAGTGCATGTGTGATTGATTTAGTGGAGGTCAGTTAACATGAGGAGAAAAGTGAAAGATTCTCCAATGTTCTGGGCAAAACAGACTGTGAGAGAGACAGGAAAGTGGTATCATATTAGTTAAGCTCTCTTCAGTGATAATCCCATAATCTCTTTATGTGGAGAACACCTCATTCTCCATTTTAAGCTCATTTTCCAACCAAGACAAAGAGGAACCACTTACATCTTGTTTTAGTCATTTATTTATTTTACATTCTGCCTTTTTCCCAGCATGAGATCCAAGATGGCTTACAACAAATTACAACAAAGTATAGCTAAAACCTTAGTATACAAAAGTTTAAAAAAAAAAATTAAATAAATGTTCTGTTAAAATCACAAAGTGAAATCAGTTTAAAGCACATTTAAAACATAGTAATAAAAGATAAAAGTGCACTGCACTTAAAGATCCTTCTGGTATATGGGTTAAGAGCTGAAAGGTCTGTTTAAATGAAAAGCGCCTTGCTTGCCATTGGAGACAGAGAGGAAAGACAGCCAACTGAATCTCCCATGAGATGGAGTTCCACAGCCAAGGAAAAGCCCCCAAGAAGACTCTTTCCCATGTTCTCACCAAATGTTCCATTATTAGTGGTAGAACTGAGAAAAAGCCCTCTCCCAAAGATCTTGAAAGTCAGGCAAGTTCATATAGGGACATGCAGTTTTTCAGATGCTTTGGACCCGAGATGTACAGGGCTTCAAGGGTCATAAGCAGTACTGTGAATTCTGCCTGGAAATGGACTAGTAGTCAGTTAAATTGTTCCAATAAGGTACATGTACCCTGTAACCGACCCTGACCATTAGCCTGGTTGTAGGATTTTGCACTTGCTTAAATTTCCAAATAGTTTTGTTACTCCACTGGAAAACCCTGTCCTGGGGTCTACAATTTTGATATTAAATATGATTTCATGTGCCTGAGAGGTCGCCTGGATGAGCACATAGGTAGCAATGGTCGAACGATTGAAAACCAGGTCAGGCTAGTAAAATCCCCAGTCACGTAGCCCCAGGAGACCTCAAGCTGTGCAAATCCACAGCAAACAAATGGTTCTCAGCCACTGAGGACACAACTTGAGATGATTAGCATGTTTGCCCCAAGTTGAGCAAAATCCTATCAGGTAAGGATCATTTACATGAAGTCACACCACAGCCCAATGCAGCCGAAGATCCTGAGACTTTGGCAACACTTTGTAATCTCATCAGGCAAAGGAAGTTCTCCCTGGGAAAGGATAAGCCCTCCAGGTACTTTTTCCCCTACAAATAGTCCCAGTTTTTGAGCTGTTCTTTGGATCACTCCCAGTCATCCCAGCTGACCGTTTCTCTGTCCGTTGAGTAATCCCCTCAGCCCTCTCCATGCTGAGCTCCACTTCTCCGCTGTTTTTCCCAGACCAAGGACTTCAGGAAAAGGTGCAGTATTACTCCAGCTACAACCCCTTCAATGTTCCCCCTATCCAGTTTCCTCTCTTTTGCTTCTTAATAGGTCTTGAGTAAGAGTGTGAGTTATTGTGTTGATGAGTGAGACTTTCATTCAATAAAATCATTTATTAGACATTTTCGTTTGGTTTTTGGCTTGGCCTGACCCCATAAAAATGGTAAAAAAGGCAAAAAGACCCACTAGGTTACCCTGCCTCTTGCATTGCTATTGCTCATGCTCTGGCTAGTTTCCATTCCCCATCATGTGCAGCACATTAAGGTGTCCCCCCAAGGGACCCCAGAAATCAGGGTAACAGATTCCAAAGGCAGCCTTACTTAGAATTTGTTACAGTAATCCAAATGGGATGTAATCTAGGCACCCTCACTATATCTGACATCTCCAGGAAAGGGTGTACTAGTTTTAGATGTGCAAAAACCTCCTGGCCACCACTGAGATGTGGGCATCCTGGCTCAGATTTGAGTCCAGTAGTATGCCCAAGCTGTGAACCTGAGATTTCAGGAAGAGTGTTACCTCATCCAGGACCACCTCAATCTCTGTTCCTTGATTTGTGTTTCAACTGACCAGGACACCTCTCTCTTTCCTCAGCATACAGGTGGTACTGACCCTAATACTCTGGATAACCTCTCCCAGGGGTTTCACATGGACATTAAATAATTTTTTTTGGGGGGAGGCAAAAGTGGGCTCTGGGGGACTCCACAGGCCTATGGCCAGGGTGTCAAACAAACATTCCCAAGCATCACCTTCTGAGTTCTCATCTCCAGGAAGGGCTGGAAGCACTGTTAAGCAGTGTCCACGAGGTCCCTTCCAGAGAGATGACCCAGAAGGATACCATGGTGTATGGTGCTGAGAAAAACTGCTCAGAGGTCCAGCAGAACCAATCATTTCCAATTTATGTCATCTGTCAATGTGGCCAAAGCTATTTCTGTTCCACATCTAGGCCTGAAGTGGGATTGAAATGCACTTAGATAATAGTCTCATCTAGGGATGCCTGGAGATGAGAGGTCATCACACACTATTGAACTTTCCCCCCAAAAAGGCATATCGGAGATTGGCTGATAATTGTCCAGTGTTGTGGATTTCACAGAGCCAGTGTTGTGGGCTTTTATTTTAGCAGCTTTAGCACAGCCTCTTTCAGCAGGATGGAAGCTTGTCTTGACACAGGGGAGAATTTGCTATTCTATGTTCCAATTCAGCCAGATCCCCTCTGGCTGCTTTCTATAAGCCAGAAAAAGCGTAGGTCCTGTATTCATGTAATGGCTGTTACCTCTCCAAGGTTCCTAACTACATCCTCAAACTGAAATGTATCCAATAATACAGGTCAAGCAGGAGCCAAGGTAACATCCCCCTGGATCTACATTAACTATAGCATCCAGGTCAGGGAGGAGCTGAGCAATTTTGTCTCAGTTTTGTTTTGCACTCCATGTTTTGATTCTTACTCAGCTTTAAACAATGACAACTTGAGTTTTCTTAAAAGGGATAGCTCATCTTCAAAGTCCAGCTTACTAGACTAGAAGTGATTCTAATAAAAAGTTTTACTGATTTCAGTTTCCAAAGGTTGATATCTTAGATGATGTTAGAGAAACTGCAAAAAATAAAAAGCAGAACGATAAGGACACAAGAGAGTGGAGCATCATCATCTACATTTAGTATTTTAGATGATAAGGAAATTTGCAAGTGCTTCATACAGGGGACTGAAGCTGTGCTAAATGACCTACATTTGTAACAATTAAAAAAAAGAGTTCCTTCCCCTTTCTGTTTTCATCTCAGAGTAAAGGCTTGTTCCCATGGCAGCCGCAAGAAAAGCCAGCTGATGCTGATTTACTACCATGTCAGTTCCTAGTAAAATGGTCCTGTGTACCCTGATGAAATCTGTAGAATTTAGTCCATACCAGACTGTGGTACATCATTACAATGCTTAGAAAGTGTCTTAGCTTGTACTTAGCTTTCTTACCCTAGACCAGTGGTTCTCAACCTGTGGGTCCCCAGATGTTTCTAGACTTCAGCTCCCAGAAGCCCTGAGCGTTGACCATAGTGGCTGGGGCTTCTGGGAGCTGAAGTCCACAAACATCTGGGGACCCACAAGTTGAGAACCACTGCCCTAGACAGATGAAGCTAGCTTGGAAGTGAGCTAGACTGGCTCCCTAAACACACAGACACACACACAACACCACCTCCAGAGAAGGTATCCACTCCAAAAACAGGCTGTAAATATCATATATACATGTTGAATTCCTTTATCACATATTTGGTCTAAATTCAAGTTCATATGTACACAGTGACCTTGCAACAGGGAAAGGATGAATGCATAGTTTGTAGGTTGGCTGTAGCTCCAGAAGTGTTTTAATGAAATCTTTGGGAGTTTGCTAAAATTCTGAGGTACTCTGACTGACTGCTTTCTATACCAGTGGCTGTTGGAGATGTTGCTTTTTTTGGACTACATCTTCTAGAGTCTTTTGCTAGCTGAGGCATTCTGGAATCCATAGTGAAAATAAAAATCCAAGCTCTGGTCTGTTCCTCATGATTGCGAAGATAAGGCGGAAAGCTTGCTTCAGGATTTTAATGGGAGAAGGAATAACAGCACATAGCTTGATTATCACACTTGAATGAAAGATGCTTAGGGTCAAACTTGTCCTGATGTGAAAATGGGTATTCTCTGCAATTAGCAGGAAAAATGGTCTTGAAATTAAGTGTTTCTCTTCAGTTGAAAAATCACAAAACAAAGCAAACTAATTTGCAAGATTCAGGAGGTAAGCAAACCTCATTTTAGGACAAACAGAAGTCTTTTACCATTTGAAATACATCCTAAGCATGTCATCTTGATCCTATGCTTTGTCTGGGTGAGGGTAGTCACATCCTGTGTGAATTAATGTCTGCCCTGAAAATGCTGCATCAAAAGTGAAAAATATGTGTTTGAATAATTTCTGCTAAACTTAGAATACAGCCCTAGCATTCCAGGAAACACATCCCAGGTACTACAGAATAAATTGGAAATCTCTGTTGAAGAGTATCAGCAGAGGTCAAGCCTTAGTCAGGAAAGTCCACTCTTGGATCTCCTTTCCAAGCGATATCCTGCCTCCGTCAGACATTTTCTTGGTCACTTTCTTCTGAGGTTGAATGCAGAAATGGTTGGAAGGGAGAAGACAGGGATATACTAGATCTAGAATGGGAAAAGTACAGCCTAGAACCACATGCAGTCTCCACTACTATTTCTTTGCCCATCAATTCCAGACTTATCTCAAGCACAAAAAATGAATTCATGCTCCTAGAAGTTCCCTGAAGTGAAAAAATTGCCTTTTTAAAATTGGTTGTAGCAGCCCCCTGCACTGAAAATAGTTATTTTTCAAAATTAAAGTGGACTTCAGGCTGTTACCAATTTATTTGGTTTTCTGGCAGTTAAGGTTGTTCACAGTGAATACAAGGGGCAGCAAGTTGGTCCCCAGAGCTGCCAAAGTGGCCTAGCCCTGCACTAGAGCTACAGTTTTCCAAGCCCCTCAACCATGCTCTCAAGAGAAATGAAAATTTGGGAGCACCTTAGAGTGCATCTAACATGTATTTTTGTTGCAAGCAAAAGATAAGTTCTCTCTCTTGTCTGTTGTATCCATAAATCCACTCATAAGGAGTCTGCCAACATCCCTTTCCTGCTGGCAAGAGTCTGGAAAGACTTTGAACAAGAGTTTCCAAGGTTCTCACTACCCTTAGGCCTCTCACACTATATGATTATATCATTATGATGGCATTTTAATGCTGTGGACTCCTGGGATTTGTAGTTTAGGGAGGGACATTTAGAATTTTTAGCCAGAGACCCTCCAGTGTCTGACCAAACTGCAAGTCCCAGGATTGTGTAGGATGCTGCCACAGCAGTTAAAGTGGAATCATAGCTCTACAATTGTGCATTGTGAAAACACCCTAAGACTGTTTTATCTGTACTTCCTTTGGTACTTTCATCCAGTGCTCATGGGCAGCACTGCACTGTATCTAGAACATGGGGAGCAGAAGCTGTAAGCATTTTTGTGTTACCGCTGTGTTAAAAGTATGCTGAAAGGAACTGTAAAGGCATTGATATGAACATGCAATGTGATTAAAACAGTTATTACGAGAACAGTTGTTATGGGGGCATGGAAATATTAGCTCAAAGACGAGGCCTGCAAGAGAGTGGTAACCTAGCAGGATTTTTACACCAGTGTTTACTGGTACTAATGCAGGAACACCAGCCAGAGATTCAAGAATAGTTGCTTTATTGGGGGGATTAACAATCACATGCACATAAGATCCAAGCAGTCTCGCAATCACACAAAGCTATCTGAAGGAAAAGGGAGGGAAAAATGGACAGCGAGGGGTTAGGGTGAAGTGGGTGATAGTTACCTATCTTGCAGAGAAGGGCTGCAGTGATCTGGCTCAGACTAAGGATCCAAGGGTAGTATAAGAACAGGAATTGCAGCAGTAGAGTGATGGCCTGTGTCCAGAGTACTACGAGCTGTCTGGTTCAGAGCCAGAGTTCAAATACTCTGTTTCCACCCTGAGGGGAAAGGTTCTCTGGCAGAGTAGACAATGGGCTTTAGCATTAGGTGACAAAGGACTGATGGGAATTGTGATAGCTCCTTAATGGCGGGACAGGTGAGAAAATAAAGGGGAGT
The DNA here is from genome assembly GCA_948472985.1 of Iguana delicatissima. Taxonomy (NCBI): domain Eukaryota; kingdom Metazoa; phylum Chordata; class Lepidosauria; order Squamata; family Iguanidae; genus Iguana; species Iguana delicatissima. The sequence continues at coordinate 1,843,418 of CAOKZL010000042.1, read as the reverse complement.
TTTGTTGGACAAAGGGAGAGGGTTGACGACAATGAGTTGCTCTGTGAAGGCAGTTTCGGGCACTATTGTTTCTAAGGCTTGAGTCGTTGAGAGATATTTGCAAGTCCATTATTACCAGAGCTTCTCTAACTATGACCTGGCCATGCCCCAAGGTCCCATCTGTCCTACTTTTGCATCGCATATGTTCAGCCAGTCCTCTCTCACCCACACGGTGTTGCAGCCGTAGCAGTGTATAATTTATATCTTATGTCAATTAAATGATATTTGTCGATTAAACAATATCATGGAGTGGGGGAGTACAGCCTGGTAACATAGTTGCTGAGTTTCAGTTGATGTTTCTTCCCCTCACTTCCTTCTTCTTCCCCTCCATCCCTCCCTTGCTTCTTCTTGCCTTTCTCATAAAATTATATTTCTCATGGTCGTGAATAAAAGATTGAAATTATAAGGCTCTCATGACTGTCTGCATTTTATGACTTGTAGTTAGTTTTACTGTGAGCTGTTTTGGTATCCCTTGGTATACAAAGTCAGTATAAAAATCATTTAAACAAAATAATCCTACAATGTTTGGCCAAAGTTGTGAGTTACTCTGATAGGAAACATATTGTTTTGTTTTTTCTCCTGAGGGGGAAGAAGTTATCCAAGAAGCTGTCACTTCTGTTTAGCAATTTGATCACACTTAAACAACAGACTGTGGGTCTGTTTGATACCACATTGTCAGCATTTCTCACAATTTTTTTTTCATTTGGAGCCCCCCCCCCCCCGCATGCATGCCCAAAGCCACTTTCTTAACAAAAGAATTGTCCTGGATGACAGTTGTCATCAGCCATTTCCACATGATGACGCTGTCCTGCATTGTCCCATCGCAATCCCAGCAGCACTTCTGTCAGGATGGGAGTGTGTCCCTTACGCACCCCTATGCGTCCAGGCACCTGCCTGCAGAAGGGAGCACGAGGGATACGCTCCTTCTTTCCACACTGCAGCCGGACTTCTTCCTATGATGTAGTGGGGAAGGAAGCACGTGATCATGCTTCTGGCCCTTCTGCACGGCTGGCAGTGCTGGAAGCCTCGTGCAATCAGGAACCACTGATGGAGTTTTTCCATCAATGATATATCCTGCAATTTCACTGGCTGGGGGCGCAAGAAGGGCGGGACCATGATGACATCATGTGAAAGTGTCGTCGCAATCCCGCTTCTCTTGTGTCCTCATGTCAAGAGGGTGCTATCCTGTGGAAAAGACCATATATATATATATATATATATTTTGTGACTAGTTAATTATAAAACTTCTCCCAGTGGCCTGACTCGAGGAATATCAACAAAGACACATTTGATTTCTTCCTCAAAGTAACACCTCAGGAACCCATTCGATACTAAAGCTAGGATTCAAGGAGGTCTGAAGAGCAACGAGAGTAAGACCTGTGCAAAGATATAATATGATCAATGGACAAGACAAGCAGTAGACAAGGCAAGATAACCTTCTGTCTCAGTGCTGTACCTGGCACAAAAACAAGGGAGGCAGATAGCTATGCAGCAGAGCTGAATAATGTGGAAACAGTGTGTTCAAAGCAGAAGAATGGGTGCATTGGAGCAGACCTGCTGTTTCAAGGGAAGTAATTTTACTGCTGTTCCTCCTACATCTGCTCTCAATGGAACAGAGGCTCTGCCAGTACTGGACTGTACTTTGGCATCAACATAAATATGAGACACAAGATTGAAAGACAGCCATTGAAGAGCAGTTAATCCACTTGCAGACGGATGAAAAATGTCTGAAGATAAGACAACACCTGCACTGGAAATTCCCCCAATTAAAATATACCTCAAAACTGAGAGCTTGTGTCTTATCATCTCTCTGATTATGAAATAATACAGTCAAAAAATAATTTTTAAAATATTTTAGGTTAGGACACTCCTAAGTTAATATTATATTGTTTCATGATATGGCTTTACCATACAGTGACAATAAGGTTTACCGGTATGTTGAATTAACTTTGCTTTTTATTTTAAATCAGTTTGATCTCAGTATGTGTGCCTCTTACAATTCCCTTGCATGCCTTGTAATGTTCTACTGTTAAAGCTAAAGAATCCAAAGACTTTGGGTGACATGCATAATGTCATTGTGGCTGGACACTCAGGAGGATCTTTAAATAGCAGGCTAGGCAGAATTGGGACTGCCTGTGGTAGACAATGGGATTTGTTCTTTGGCAAATCCCATTGGTATAAGGCTCTGCAAAAAATGCTGAAGTTGGTGTAATTCGTTTGCTCAACACAACTCAACTGAGAATGCTGCCAAGAAAATAAGATATGTGGTCCATCTCATTACGAGCGAAAAAGAAAAGGAACTGGAAACAATCCACATCTGGTACATCCAGATAAACAGTTTCATCTGTACAAGTGCATCCAGGGCACAATAGGTGTCAAACATGGATCTGGCAAGGACCAATTAGTCCGGCCACCTGTATTAATATATTAATCCCATCAACATACTTTTATAAATGTCTTCTAAGTATCGGAGAATGGGCTTTGAAGATCATCAGAGTTGGAGACATGTGGTTTTGAAGTCTATTAGAGCCATGCATGTATATAGTGGCAGTCTTATATAACGGCCCAGATAGAAAGTAGAAGGATGCAGGGATGACCAGGAACAAAAGGATTTCTTTCCCAGAGCCCCCCACCTGACTCCTCCCAATTATTTTTTTACAATTAGGCTATTTTCATCCTTCAACCCTCCAAACCACTCAAAACTGCTGCTGCAAAATGCAGTGGTTTGGTCTGAACAGTCTCCCTAGATCCCTCCAGACCCTTTTAAAACTTCTGAAAACTAAAAACATTGGCCAAATATTGGCCAAAACCAAAACAAGCAGTGGCATAAGTTCCAGATATCAGGTGGCCAGTGTAGTCCTCCAGAAGGTGTGGAGCAAAAAAACGACCCTTTACCTTCCACAGTTGCCTGTTGCTATTTGAAATCCAATTGCTAGTCTGATGCACTGAATCAACAGAACTTAAGTGTTGGTTTTATCGTTCACTAATTGATTCCATGTGTATTTGGAGTCCCTGTGGCTTGTGATGCTGGGAGACTTCAACATCCATGCTGAGGATACCCTGTCAGGAGTGGTTCAGGAGTTCATCTCCACCATGACAACCATGGGTCTGTCCCATGTGGTATCTTCCCCCACTCATGCTGCTGGGTGCACTATAGACCTAGTTTTCTGGATGGGAATGTGTGTGATGATGGTGATCTGGGAATGGTGGAGCTTTCTACTGTTCTGTTGTCATGAGCACATCACTTCTTGGTCATGTTTAGATTTTCTGGAACTCAGAACTTCAGCAGGATGGGGAAATACATTAGGATGGTCCACTCCAGCAGGCTTATGGATCCAGATGGATTCCTGATGGCTCTTGGAGAGTTTCCTGTTGCCTTGCCAGACAATCCTCTTGAAGCCTTGGTTGTTCTCTGGAATAGTGAAATGACCAGGGATGGCCTCTGCTTGTCCAGTGTTGATGCTCTTCTCATGAAGTGGGGCTAAATGAACCCCCTGGTTTTCTAAGAAGCTGGCAGCAATGAAACAAATGTGATGGAAACTAGAGCAACAGTGGCAGAAAACTCAGAGCAAGTCTGAGCAAGTCTATGATTGGGCAATAAATGTAGCACCTATACAGTGTGTGTGTGTGTGTGTGTGTGTGTGTGTGTGTATACATACATACTGTTACCCTGTGAATTGAGGGTCCCGGGAGGGGTGCCCAAATAACCAAACAACAACAAGCAAAGATGGGGAAATTAGCTGGAGCACTCTCTTGGCTAACGAGAGGCAGGGTAACGCAGCAGGATCTTTTACCCTATGTCTACAGTGTCAGGTCAGTGAGGAGGCAAATAGTTCAAACAGCAATTAAGATTTATTAAACAGTTATTAAAGAAAAGCACAAACACACTCCTAACTAGAAAAGGAAAAGAGAGTTCAAGGGGAATGGGTGATACGCCACCTGTCCTGCAGTCCTGGAGAAGCCAATTGTAGAAGAGGAAACCCCGCGTGGCGGCTGAGAGGAATCTGCTGAACCGAGCAGCAGCAAGGCGGAATGAAGTCCAAGCGATCCGGCGACAGTTCCGAAGAGCTCTCAGAGTGGGGGATTTTTATAGGGGAAAGAACAACCTCAGGCTAGTCTGGTCTCGGGTGAAAACAGTAAGTTTTGGGTTGGAGACAAAGCCTCCGAAAGGGTCAGAATTTGCATGATTGAGTTAACGTCCGAATTGACAATGGTATGGCCGGTAGGTAGATGGGGCTAGCTCGGCAGTTGAGTACCTAGCTCGTCAGGGTGTCCTCTCAGGGCAGAGGATCTCTTTGTGGTAGCGTGCATTTGTAATGAAGGTGTTTGTTTCGGGAGGTCCTCTGGCTTGGTTTGGTGGGAGCAGCAAGTAATAGCCATGCCTAGCTTCGCGCTTGTTCGGCGGGCCTCACAAACGCTTGGCTGGTGGCAGAGTAGGGCCGAATTGTGATATCAAAATGATATCTTTGGTTCACCAAAGGCCAGGCCAGGACATGGTGGTAACAATACACACACACACACACACATATAAATTGCATCCTTACAGAACTGCGCAGGGGAGCTGTTTTGAGTGGTCATGGATCTGTTAGAATCTGGTCCAAAGGAGAATTTAAACCACTGTGAAGAATTTGCCCACCATTTCACAAATAAAATTATTTGGATTTGCTATGATTTGAATGCCAGAATTGATACACATCTGTTGAATGCAACCTTGGCCCCTGCTTGTCCAGTGTTGATGGATAAATTTCAGTTTGTACCATCTGAGGATGTGTGCAGGATCCTTGGAGAGGTGAGAGCCACCACATGTGCCCTAGACCCTTGCCCTTCCAAGTTTATTGAACAAGTCAGAGGAGGACTGGTTGACTAGGTAAGGAAAGTAATTAATGCCTCTTTACAACAAGGCAGGGTCCCAACATGCCTGATGGAGACTGTTCTAAGATCTCTTTAAAAAACAAACACCTTCCTTGGATCCTACTACACAGGATAATTTATAGGCCAGTCACCAACATCAAAATTTTGGGCAAATTATTGTAGTGTCTCATGGGTTTTTCTGGAGCTGAGAATACGTAACTCATCCAGGGTCACTCAGTGGATATCCATGGCTACATGGGGAATTGAACCCTGTTCTGCAGAGTAGTAGTCCAGTGCTCAAACCTCTACACCATGCTGGCTCTCAGTCCGATTCTATCTTCTTTGATTATTATGCTTGATGCTACCCTCCTAGTCTCTTTAACAGAAATGCTTTAGTCTGTACCTTATATTATTTTCTTGTTATCTGTATTACAGCTGCTTAAATTGTTATATTGTAAACATTATTCTGAGTACTATCCCATATTTTATATTACTCATGGTTTTACAATTATGTATTGCTTTTTTTTACCATCTTGTCTATCATTTCAATACATTTTAAGCTTGCTTAACTTTTGAGTTTTGCTGCTGGTTCAAAGCTCATTCTCCCTGCTCATTGGAGCTAATACCATGAGTAGTATACAAAAAGAATCCAGATTTTTCACCTCTTATCTGGAGAAAGAGTAAGAAGTGAAAAATGCTTCATTTAAAAGTAACAATAGTCACTGCCAACAGAAACCTAAATTCTTCATGCATCACGTTCACCAGCCAACACAGGCACGATTCCAGGGCCACTCCCATGGTCTTTAAATAACCCTGCCAATTTAAGACAATTTTGTTTAAAATTCTTACAAACAGCTATCTGTCATGTACAAAAATACTTCAGGCAGCATCCTGTTTTCTCACCAACCATAATTATGATAGCACTCCGTAATTTCAATGTATTTATATCATACAGCAGTATATCCATGCAATCTGTCACAAAATTTTAATTAAGGCTGCCAGTGTGTAGGTTGCATATTATCAGTTACACAGTGTTAAAATAAGACTGGCAACATTGCCCAGGTACCATTTGTTATGTGGGAGGAGAAACCAATTCACGGGATCCAGAGAGTTATGCTGAAGTCAATAGCAACATGAGCTAGCCTGCAAACAACTCAGCTAATTTTGTTTCCCTCATTTTCACTTTTCTGATTGTATTTCCTTGAACATTTCTTGCATCTGTTTCCTTCTGCTAATGCCATTCAACCTTGTATTTGGGCATAAAAGAATTACCTTCAACCTACTGCACAATTTATACAGACCAGAGTGAGGTGAATGGCATTTTGCAAACCGCCAGATTGTATTCAGTTTTATTTATACTGTGGGGCAAATATATAAACACAGCATACGTGTGTTGTTTCGACTGCTGTACAGCACTGAGGCACCATATCAGTAAATAAGGTCATTTCCGCACTAGACTGTTATAGTGCTATTATTCCACTTTCAACATTCTATGGAATCCTGGGGTTTGCAGTTTAGAGAGGGACCCTCCCTAGTGTGGAAATATCTTGAGTGCTGACCAACATGGACTGCCTACAACCCCCCCCCAATCCCGTTGTCACCACCATTTTTTCAGCCTTCTTGTTTCCCAGAAGAACTGTGCACCCCCAGGGGCTGGTAAGAGCCCAGTTTGGCTGGGAAACAAGGCAAATGTTCACAGTATACCATGTTCGCTTTTGAAATTGTGCTGTGTTTTTTTTAAGCAGTGGAAATAGCAGCAATGGTGCCATGCTGGTTGGCTGCAGGAGGAAGAAGTACCCCTTACCCACAGGAAGCTGCCATCCTTGCTGCAAAGTTTCAGTTTTTCTATCTCTGTATTGTTTTCTGTCATAAAAATGATACTCGCATACACTGTCTTGCGCAGCTACAGCCAGAGCTGTTGTTTATTTAAGTGCAAGTTTTCCTGCGCTGTCTAGTGGCAGACAGACTCCTTTTGCTAAATTAATAGTCCTATTCTATGCACAATTACTTGGGAATAAACCACAATGACTGTATAGCAGAGGTGAGCAATATCTGGCCCCTTCAACCAATGTTGGACTGGAAAATGCTGTCATCCCTCACCACTGTGATGAACAATGTGAACAGCTACCCTCTCTGTTAGCTGGGTTCATATCGATCATATTTCTGGCACTGAATGCAGTGGGAAATCTGCATACAAATCTCTCTCATTAAAATCAATAGTCCTTATAAGTGAGTTGTTGGGATCAATACCCTCCCCCCGCTGCCACTGTCATCATGTAGGATTCAGCTGAGATAAACCTACAGTGGTGTCAATGAAGTTTGAAGTCCTCTGAGGTATAAGTTCTTCAAGCAAAATATCCTTTGGCTTCAGTTGCTTCTTTCAGGAAATTAAAAAAATAAAGATGAGCATGCAATAGATGGATGGGGACATGAAAGATGTTTAAAAAGTTATGCAGTATGTGAAGAAAGCTGATAAAGTTACCACAGAAGAGACAAAAGTGCTTCTTTCACACAATGTATAATTACCACCATAAACTGCAGTGATAGCCACCAAGTTAAGGAGCTTTAAAGGAAAATCAGAAAAGTTTGGGTTAGGATAACAGCCATTGATGTTTACATATTATCTACTTGTCTAGGTTGTATTTTCATTACACAGTTATAGAAGTTTGCTAGAAGTCTGATACTACTGTGAGTCCCTCTTACACAATCCTGGGGTTTGCAATTTGATGAGATATTTAGAAGTCTCTTTTGGACAGCTTTTGTGATGCAGTTCAGGGAATTGGATTACAGCTCCCCAGCAGAGAATTCTAAGCACTTCATCAAAGTACAAATCCAAGGATTTCATAAAATGAAGCCATGGTAGTTAGAGCACTATCAGACTACTGTAACTATGTAAGGCCCTGCTTTGGAGATCCTTGATATTAGTATGGTTTGGATGGGCACTATACCTAATTGGCACAATATTGGATTGGCAACTATATTAATTGGCTCTGACATCAAAATCAGACCTGAAAGGTGACGGAGAGGTCAAACCGAGTGAGGGAAGGAATTTGACTGCAAACATGAGAAGGATAGGTCAACTCGAAACTTCCTCCAGGTAAGACTGAGTCATTTGTCATGCAAATACACACCATTCCTGTGGATAATAGGCTTAAAGAGAAGTGGAATTTTCCAGGCAATCCAACTGTGAGGAGACCACCAGGACACTGACTGACAGATATCTGTCCCTTGTACACCTGAATTCCTTCCTCTTTCTTCACAGCACCCACAATAGGCAGCTATTACAACACCTATCATGTCTTTGTCAATCAAGCTCTAAGCCCATCAACAGGCAATAGACCTATTATCCACAACAGATTCTCTTTGTCTTGTGTCTAGAACCTTCACTATCACAGGCTATTTTCAGGGTATAAATACTCCTGATTTCAGGATGCCCAGTGCAATTTCTTGAAGATCTACCCATCATCCTGTCCATCTGGCTCCTGAATGAGAACTGCCCTTAGGTCCTACCTAAGCCAAAACACATTTCTGCTCTTCACTACTCTTCTGAATTGGTAATTATAAATCTCTCAAACCCCTCAGCCTCTCTATAATTTTCCCTGCCTTTCTCTTTCAGTTAGCTTTTGTGTGAATGTGTGATTGTGGGTATTTTGTGTACATGTGTGAGTGAATTCCCCTCAATAAAACACTGTGATTAAACATTTTCCCTGGGTTTTCGTGTGGTCTGACTCCGTAAAAACTCAGTTAAAGATCTCACTGTGTTGCCCTACCCTCAGTTCTGCCAAAGCCAGTGCTCTGCTAATTTCCCCAACCTTTGCATTTGGAGCAACCCAGGGTGTCCCCCAGGGAGCCCCAGAAGTCAGGGTAACAACTATGTAGTACCAATATAGTCATGATAAGTATATGTTCTTCTAGCTATCTAGTATCAGTGGTGGTATGCTCCTGTTTAGCAGTTGCTGGCACTATGAGCGAAGGAATGCAGTTATACACATGAGCTGGTGGACTTCTCATCGACAACTGGTGGACTACTATGTGAGCAGAATGTCATCCCAGATAGACTTTGGTCTGATCCAGTGGGGCTCTTTGTTCTTATCTCCTGAGTGATAACTGAGTTTCCTTCTTTACTGTTGCACGAGTCCAGCAGAAGGTTCCAGAGGACACAGATCCTGTGGTTTAATTTCTTCTATGAAGAACCCAATGATTACTAAAAAAAATCACTTGGATAGTCTCTCTGAGTTCGTTCATTCATTCATGAGTTGCTGAAGAATGTGGACAGCTGGCGATGAAAAGAACTTCCAGGTCTCAGCCCATGTGAGCCTCAGCAGCTATTTTTTTACATGTTAATCCTTGCTTTTAGATATGCAGTGATGTATTTCTGATATATCATCTTTATTAAGTAAACAAATAAAACAAAACATATTATATTAAGCATTACATTATGTTATTCTTCTATTCATTCCTCCCTCCACCTCCCCCGTTAAAATCACTTCCCATTTTTATTCAACTATAAGTGTTTAACAACATATTATAATTAACTTCTGTCTACTCTATCTTATTACTACTTCTTTTTGCATACTTTAATTACAATTTCATTGTCAAACTTCAGATCCTATAGTTGCAGCATCCTCAGTCCTTTTTCTTACATGAAATATGAAAGGCTTCCAAGATTTCAATTTTTTTTTTATTGAGTTCTCTTTCATGTATGTTGATTTATATGTTTCCTCATTGTTTCTTTACTATGTGACCAGAGCCCACTTTTTACACAGCCACTTTTTATTCTATTACTGCCCAGTCTGCATTCCAAATCTGGGTGTTAACTTGCTTGTTTATGATCTGTGTTTTTGGCTGAAAAGTCCTTAACAGCTGCTGATCTTGATCGGACATGACAATAGTGTTATCTAGAACATTGGTTAGAAACTGAGCTGTACAGCTATCAGAGTCATTAGTGGGCTAGACCATGCTCTAGTTCTACATGAATCCCATTCTAGCCAAAAGGCTCTGACTCATATTGCCTCTTGGAAAGAACCATTGGGTTGTGTGCCATGAATACTAAAGTTACTTTCTAGATATAAAACAGCTACTCAGAAAAACAAGAGCTTTCTAAGGAAGGGGAAGGAAGAGCAAGGACAAAGAAAGGGAAAGGGAGAATAAGTGTTCATCAGTAATGTGAAATGTCCACTTCCTTTTATCCTTGCAATTTGTTTGCAGACATTAAAGCAGCAATCCCACACACAGATCTACAAATAGGTCTCATTTAACTCAACACAACTTACTTTTGAGTGACATACATAGGTTGTACTGTAACTTTATATTTTTGTGTTAATATGTTATACTGCTTAACTTACTCTACACCTATTTGCCAAGATTTAAAATTTGTTTTGTTGTTTTTACTAATGCTTACTTTCTGTGACTGCTCTTACTCCAAAGCATGCCTTCATCTTTTATGAATCTAAGAGACAGGGAAAACAACAAAACACAGACTGCATGCTACAAGCATTTGATATTGCAAGCACAATAAACATAAAGGTATTAAAAATGGCAAGAGGGAAAAGGAGAGCATTTAATTTGGCATAAGGTTTTTCTTCCAATACCTCTCCTTGGAGAAACCAACTGTATTGTGTGGCCTCAAATGTTTAATGAATACTTCAAGAGAACACCAGAAGCAGTGCAAAACATATCTTCCATTTGACAGGAGTATATTTTATATAGACTGATCCTATGCCAAAGCTGCCTTAGTGGATTATTCTGTACCTTTTTTCTAATAATAAGCTACACGTTTATAAATCATAGTATCATCTTTACTGTCAGAAAAAGTGAATGGAAGTTTTGCCATGTTATTCTACTAAATTAAACATGTCATATTAGAGTTTTTTAAAATCTCGCCATTCTTCTAAACAAGGTTTTTGCTGTTGTTAATTGACTTCAGGTCCACTTTGGCTTACTCCAACTCTATGACTGAGAGATCTCCATGCCACCCTGTTATCAACGGCCTGCTCAGATCTTCCAGACTCAGAACTGTGGTTTCCTTGACAGAGTCTATCCACCGAACCTCGGTCAAGACCAGGAAAATCTCCAGTCACGTTTCCCAAGGAGGCCTCAGGCTAGACACGTCCACACAAACAAAGGGTCCTCAGGCACAAATAGCCAACGTGAAGGGATTATTGCGTTTTCCCCAGGTTGAGCAACTCTAACTTCAGAGAATCCTACAAGGGCTAGGTCCATTTACGTGAACCAATCATACAAACCATCAAGTTGCTAATGTGTGGCATTTTTCATTTTATTTCAGCCATTGTTCTTCTCAGGTGAGGGCCTGCCCTTGAGGTACGTTCTGCCCTATAAGTAGTCCCCATTTTGTAAAGTCTTCTTGGAGAACTCCCTGCCATGCGAGCAGACTGGCACTATATTAGTTGAGTAATCCCCTGAGCCACCTCTCTTTGCTGAGCTTCACCCTTCTCGCCACTTCCCAGACTGAAGATTTCTGGATAGGTGCAGTATCACCGCCTTTATACTCTCTCTGCTATATCTCCTATAAATTTTCACCTTCCCTTCTCAATAGGCCTTGTGTGCATGAATGAGTAAGTGTGTTGGTGCGTGAGAACACATTTATTAATAAAATCCATTTATTGGTGCGATTGTCTGGCTTTTTGCCTGGTCTGACCCCATAAAATTCGGGTACAAGATCCTGCTGGGTTATCCTGCCTCTTGTTTTGCTATAGCCAGTGCTCTGCTAATTTCCCCAGTCTTTGCATTTTCGGAGCTAATCAAGGCATCCCCCAGGGGACCCCCAGAAGTCAGGGTAACACACCCCTCCCTAAACTGCAAATTCTAGGATTCCATAGCAAGTTGGAGGTGGAATAATAGCACTATAACAGTGTAGTGCAGAAAAGCCCTCAGTTTAGTCATCTTGGCTTCTAGGGAAAGTTCAGACTTGATTTGCTCTTGGACCCACTCGAAGGTGTCTGCAGATCTCTCCTCCAGCACCACACTTCAAATAAGTTAGTTTTCTTCCTATAAGCCTTCAATACTATCCAGCTTTCACAAACGTACATAGAAATTAAAAAAACAATGGCATTAACAGTCCCAATTTTGCTCTTCAATGATATTTCTTTACACTCCAGGATCTTGTCTACTTCTTTGTTAGCTTCCCTTCCAAATCCTAGTTTTTTTCTGCTTTCTTGACTGCCTTCTCCATTCTGATAAACGACTGACCCAAGGTATAGAAAATCTTGAACTCTTTCAGTGTCTTCATCATCTGCTTTAAAGTTATGTAAATCATCCATGCTCATTATTTTTGCAACTTTGTACAAGATCCATTTTCCTGCGGTAACAGTCCATTATCTCACAGTAATCTCTTATTTTCCCCCTTCCCTGTTTATGATTCACTGGGTGAAATGGGGTTAAAAACAGAATGCTTTGTTTCCATGACTGAGTTGAAATGTCTTGCAAGAGACAGGGAGCAGCTCTCTGGAAAACTGAAGTCTCTTTATGAATTCCTTTTTCTGTCTGGGGAACTAGCAGAAACCAAAAGCTAACATATAAACAGTTCTTATCAGTGATGTTCTGTGGACTACAGTTTGCATTTACTACAAACATTATAGCTTGTGACTGACTACAACATTCACCTGCCTTGTCTGAATATCTTTGATCCACAGTCTTTATGTAATTATCATTTCTCAGACATAAATAGAAGTCTATTTTACATTTTATCTTTTTAACAAAAGATTGTCAATGGGATAGTCTGTATCATTAACTCTGCTATGACAGAGGTTATCCCTATTGCCCCATACACTGCTGAAATAATTTTTCAAGTTATGCCTTATCTTCCTTCTTCTAATGGATCCCTTGTTCTTTACCTTCACCCTTTGCTCCTGCCCTCTCCTTTCTTTTCAGCTCACTTTACAATTCCACCCCCCCTTCCATTCAAACCACGCTTTTTGCATTCATTTCTGCTTTCCATGTCCGCATTTGTTCCTTCTCCACCATGCCTGCTGCTTCTTCAGGTTCAGTACTTCTCACTAGAGGCTTCCCCTCCCTTTGTTGTTGTTGGTCCTGTCTTGATTTGAATAATCACTCTCCTTTGTGCCGTTGAACATCTGCATAGACTCTCCCAACCTCCTGCTTGCTTAAAAGCTAGGGTTTCTCCAAAGACCATATTGCTGTAGCGTGGTGGAAAGACCCTGTGAAGCACAGTGACCCCTTCCTAATCAGAAGAGCACCATGGGGCCACTCATTTGTCCATTCCAGCAGAACATGAAAGTCATTAGAGTATTTGAATTAGGGAATGTGTTATCTAAGATGCCAAACTTCATGGTTATTGCTGTTGATAGGAAGTTACATAATAAGCTGAGCAGCATGGATTGTGGCAGGATATAAGCATCATATAACATGCTGTTGAAATGAAACTTAGACATACAAGTAAATGTTTCCTAGTTAAAGTTAAGCTTGCATACCACAAGCCATTGAAAGCAATAGGATTTATGCCCATTGTGTAACTATATCAATGTATTTCTATGGGATTTTGGATTCCCTTAAGACAATGTAAACATTTAGTCATAGAAACATGCTAAAAGTAATTTTTTTTAAAAAAATCTTAATTTTCTCCAGATCATTTTGATGTTATTTTGTTTCTGTAGAAATACTACCCAATTGTGTGTGCATGGAGCATTCTGAGGCTATTTCTGCACTACACTGTTATAGTGCTATTATTCTACTTTCAACATCCTATGGAATCCATGACTTTGCAGTTTAGGGAGAGGCATTTAGAATTCTCAGCCAGAGAGCTCTTTGGTCTCAGTAAACTACAAATCCCAGAATTCCACAGGATGTCCAAAGTGAAATAATAGAAATAAAAGTGTAGGGCCGAAATGGCCTTAGTGTCAGAAAAAGATAATGGCAAGGCTCTTCTGAACAAATCTTGCCAAGAAAACCCTATCAGAGGGTTGCCATAAGTTAGAAATGACTTGAAGGCACACAACAATAACAAAAGGTCTGTTGAAATCAAGGACCAGAAACCAATTGTGCTACTTCTTGAGCATGAACAGCTTCCTCAAAGGCAAGTGGGAGACCCAGAGCTTGGAAGCAGTTCATTTATTAATTTAAGTTATTAACTTGCTGGATTCCTCTAATGTTTTCACTTAACTTCTTAGATTTTCTAATTAATGGAAGTTAAATTACTGTTCAGCAAATTACTGAACACTTTGGGGAGGGTTGTAAGGTTGGATCTTAGAGCAAAAAGATAAATCTATCAAAATGCATTTCCTTAAAATGCAAATCCTAACTTCAGTTAAAATGACACTCCTGGGTAAATAGGATAGGACTTTTCCTTCAGCTTCTAATAAGCCCATTTTTCTCCAATGAGTCAACAATCAAATTCTTATGCCTGCTAAGAAAATACACACAGTGGCCCTTCTACTTTTGCAAGAGTTTGGGGTGCAGAACCTTTGAGAAAGTGGAAAAAAAACAGGAAAAATCCTCCCTGCACTCCCCCACCCTATCCCTGCTGGTGCTCCCCTCATTCCCTTGCCTTTTGCCCCCATGTGCATTCTCTGTGCCCCCATTCCTTTCTCTTCCTATTCCCTTGCCTTTTGCCCAGGTCCAGAGAAGGAAGGAAGGCATGCATAGTGGGGAAAAGACAAGGGAATGGGAGGAGGAGAATGAGGGGAGAAGGCAAGCACATGCCTTGCAAGTAATCAAATTCACAAACCCACAAACATGAGGGAGAATTATATTGCTTCCTGTGCACACTTCAGCCAGTTGAGTTTTTAGGCCTAGATTCACGCATTCAAAACGAATGAGTGCAAATATGGCTTTATTTCATTAGCCTCACAATACAAGGTTAATTGAAAGATGTACTAAGGTAAGATATTGCAGAAAAATAATGAGGTTGTTATATGTATGATCTTTTAAACTAGAGGTGCCATAGGGTACTTGACTCCTGCATGCAAAACATGTGCTCTATCTTTGCAGAGCATGATTGGGGCACACAGATTGGGAGTAAGGAAGCAGAAAGGGTTCAGTTCTGCAGAAAAATGTTTTGCACGCACTTAGCGGCTCTTGAACCATTTCTGAATCAGTAATTTGACTTCTGTGATCAGAGGGGGGCATTTGCTGTGCAGCAAAATGGCTTGATCTGGTCTTGACATTCACCCAACATGGTTGTGTCATGGAGATATGGTTGCTGTACTTGGAATTTGGGCAAGTTACTTTTTGACTATAGTGCAGCTTTAGAGTGGCCAGGCTGCAAACTGGAAAGGGCTTCTGTACCTTTAATGACTGTGTAGAGGAAAGAATGCCAGAAGTGTCATTTGTCATGTAACCAAATAACAAGCAACACCCGCTGAAAGTCCAATTTCTACACAACCATTAAAAGTATAGGAGCCCTCTCTGGTTATCATTCTGAGAACCTGAGTGGCCATGCTGACTAAGGGATTCTGGGAGTTGTAATCCAAAAGGATTTTTTCCCCCCACATTTCTTGTATGGCTGTATTTCAGGAAAGGGTCCTGAACCTTTGAAGTTCAAAGAAAGCACAGGCATTCCTCAGTTAACAAAGTCCCTGACAAAGATGCTTCTTTTTACATATTTTTCCATGTCTTCTGTCTAGTTGCATTTTTTTTAGCCTTATTGGCATTGGGAGGCATTTGGATGGCGAGGGAGGCCGTTTCAACACATCGAACTAGAGTTTTTTGTGTGCAATACAGGAAACTCTTCCTCTTTTTTCTATGTTCTTTCTATCTCAGGTACCAGTTTTCCTATTACTGAAGTGATGCCTATGAACGTATCTACTTCACTAACAGAAGTATACCTGTAACTTAAGTTGCTTTAGCTTGGGGATGTCATCTCTTGTCTAACCTGTCTAAGAGACAATCGAGGTAAGAAAAAAATCTCTGAAAGTCCCAGGTTTTGAACCTATATAAACTGATTTTAATTTTGGAGATCCATGTGATTTTTTTTCACCCCCAGGTTTCCTAGGACACTCCAGACATTATCAAGGAATTTTAATTTCTATTGCTCAGGTAAGTCTAAATTAACCAAGTATTTTCCAAAATGAAATGTTTCTCTGCTTGGTAGTCTGTTTGTATTATTCTTAAACTATGATGGCTGCAACCTGTAAACACATCTATAGTTTCCAGGACACAAATTCATCCAAGATCAAGCAAAGGAAAGAGGAATGTTTGCACCAAAACAAAATGATCCTAATGTTTAACTAATGTAATGTTTCTATACCACTTCAACACTTTAAATATAGTTTCTGAATAAGAATAAAAAAGGCTCAGTGGAAAGTGGTGAAAATCAATTTCTGAAATGTTGTATGAGTCTAGATATTACCCTTGATTGATGGGAGTGGGAGGAAGAAGATCACAAAGGGGGGAATATATATTTTTAATTACAATTTATTTATGATACAACAAATATATTACACAACATAACATACCTAAAAATACACATCTACACAATTACACAGCTCATCCATAACCCCCACAACTAAAAACCATTTAAAAATAAAAAAAGGAGAAGCCCAAAAAGGAAAACTAACACATCTTCTATAAAATTGGTTTCCAACTCCTCCAAAGTAGATTATACAGCCTAATTACTAATTGAAATTTCTGTAAATCAGCTCTCGTCACAAAAATAACTTCCACTGCTAAATTTGTCATATACTAATAATCAAATCCAGTAGTTAGCACAATATTCTTTTTGTCTTGGGCCCTTTTCGCATGGCATCTGCCATGCAAAAGAGGGCCTAGAGCCTTGTGCGATTGCGAGGAGCGACCTGCATGACGCCCTAGCAATCGCACAAGGCTCCAGGGGCCAGCAGGCAACAATCACGCACCTTTGCATTTTCAGCTTTCAGCCAAAAACGTTGTGCGATTACACATTGCTTCCAGGCCCTGCGTGCACTTACCTGGCGTGCAGAGCCTCTGGAGCCGGGCCAGTCGCACTTCCTGTTTCAGTGCAGCCTGGGAAGATCCCAGGCTTCACTGCGAAAGGAAGAGGCAGGGCTCTCGCACGAGCAGGAAGCTCGTGGAGAGCTGAAGCAGGGAAGAGAGAGCCTCTCACAAGAGGCTGCTTGCATGATCACTGCACCCCAGCGCCGAGAAAAGGTAGGATGCAGAAAGGGCCTTGTAAAAAACAGATTAACAGATCTTAGTCTTTCACAAATGTTGCCAATTTTCTCTTATAAATTTTTTTTAATTTGTCCATTTCTACTAAGTCCATTAACTTCACCAACCAATCTTCTTTGGAGTTTCATTACTCTTCCATTTTATTTTATTTCTTTGAGAGTGGGGGACAGTTCAAAAAAGAGGTTATCTTTGTCTTGATACTTCCAGGGGCATTTTCCTCTCTGAATGAGCCTTAAGTTTCAGTAATCATAACCTAATATACTTCTAAGTGCTTCAGCATTCATCTGACTAGAGAGGAAAACTTTTAGATTGCAGAACTACCCTTTTAATTAAAGTCAATGGGGAAAAATTGCCAACTTTCATGCTTTTGGTAGAATACTACATGGTATAATTTCCTACCAAGCAAACACATGAACATTGACTTTCCATGGGAGCCACAATAGCCCTGAATGGGAAAAAGCTGGCACAAAAATAGTGAAGAATGCCAATTCAGGAGATGAGTGTGAAAGCGAGGATTGCTTCCATGCTTGAAAAGTGTGTATTACAAAACTGGCACTTCCTTGGCCATTCAAGTATTTAGGAACTGATGCTGGCAGAGCTACAGGGATAATCTGTGTGTGAGGGGCACTGTTCACTAACAATGTCTCCAGTATACATGGCAGCAGCATAGTTTTGCATGACAGCAGATTTTTCTACTCTCATTTTTCTTCAACAGCTAGCATTTCCTTTCAATGAGACCCTCTTTGGATCTGCTTTATATTAGAAACTAGGTCATTCAATACTGCCTGTTAATTTTGTTCGAGTATTCCTGCTGTCGTTATCTCCTTAGTTGCCAAGGCCACAAAACAAAGGGACTGGTGCAATGTACTTCCAGAATATAATTTTGATACTGACAATGTTTATCTTCAATGAAACTGGTAACTATTTGCCAGAGACTTAAAGAACACTAAGTGTATTTCAGTTTCAAGTCTTTACTGAAATTACAGCTCCCTTTCCTTTTAGTTTTTCCTTCTGTGTGCCCCCTTGATAAATTTTGAGAATTGTCTATAGTTACATATGTCTTAATTTTGGGATTAGACTGTTGATTTGGGCTGGTTTTGAACAACAAACAACATATAAAAATCAAAAGTGGATCTGACTAAAGGCCTCTTTAAGGCTTTATCATGCAATGCAGGTACAACTTCTACGGTAGTAGAAAGATAATAGCTGGGACTAACACATGAAATCATTTCTCTTCTGCTGTTTTTTCAGTGGGAGACCATTTAAAAAGTGTTTCATTCTCTCTCTCTCTCTCTCTCTCTCTCTCTCTCACACACACACCTCTGTTAATGACCTCCTTTGCAAAACACTTTCCAAATGGTCTCCCACTGGGAGAACAACAGAAGAGGAAAAAGGTAATGTGATAAGTCCTTCAAATGTGCTATTATCCTGGTGTAATTACTATTTACTTGCTTTGTGTGATAAAGCCCTTGGTCCAATTTTCTGTTTGCACTCTGGTTGGTCAGTTCTCTATGCCAAGCCTATCAGAAGAACATAAATGCTACTTATGTTTATTGCATGTCTTGGAGTGCCAGAAGCAAAGAAAAGCTGTCTGAGATGTAAAGGCTGCCATCTCTGGTGAACTCTGGTTCAGAAAGACTTTGATTTCATGGATCCCACGACAGAATTTTGCAGCAGTATGAGCCCACTGTAGTAAGGCCAGTGTGTCCCTGAATATGAAATATTGGACACAAGATTGCAAGACAGCCATTGCAGAATGGGTCATACATTGGAGACGGGCTACTGAAGGATATCTCAAGATAAGACAATGGCAGCACTAGAAAGTTACCCTCAATTAAAAAATAGTGGCATCTCCACTTTTGTGATGTTTCAGGGTGCAGCTCAGTCTCTTAATTTGCCGAATGCCACACTATTGCCTTGATTCCCAAACAGGAACTGTCTTTAGGCGCCCACCTAAGCCACATCACCTCTTTCTTCGCTTTTTTCCGGACTGGTAATTATCACCTGAACCCTAAAATTCCTCTATCCAAACTTTCCTCCCTTTTCCTTCAGTTAGTCCTTGTGTGAGTTAGTGAGTGCTTGAATCTTTCGTGTGTGTGTGTAAATTTCTTAATAAAACACATTTTTAGTTTACATTCTGGCTTATCTGGTTGGTTCTTTCCTGCATGATCCTGTAAACATTGATGGAAAGATCTCGTTAAGTTACCTCACCCCAGGCCTCCTAATTTTGAGCTAATTAAATCCCCGGTGTCATGTGGAGGTACTGGAATCACAGGTTGACCCCAAGTCACCCACATTTTGGGGTAACAGGTTCGCCTCATCTGTCCAAGCAACTTGTTCACATCATCATGTTGAAAAAACTGAAACTCATCCATCAAAGCTGGACAAGCACATACCTCATTTATATTAGTTTGCTTGCCTAGGATCAAAGTCCTGGATCATATAGCTCTCCTAGCCACTGGACTGGCATTAAGCAGCAGCATTTCATAGTCTGACGGGTTTCTACTACAGTAGCCAGAAATGTGTCAGTGGAATGATGAACCAGAAGGAGGAACAGCATGAGATGTCTCTTGCCCCTTCTCCTCCACTGGCTTGTCCTACCTTCACCACCATGCCTTCCCTTGCCCATTATGACCAAAATTTGTAGCACACCTTATGTATTCAGTGCACATATTTAGCTGGCCAGAAATATAGAAGAAACTATCATAAACAAACACATAGGTCAGTTTAGCCCAAAGCACTCCCAGCACTTAGCTGAAACTGGCCTCCTGGGATTCTACTCAATAGGTTCTCCATTTTCTTACCCAGAGAGCAAGCATGTTGTTCTGGCTTCCCAAGGCCAATGCATAGGAGCTTGTCTTGCTCCACTGCCCATTCCATCTGAATTCAGTAAGTAAAGCAGGACTTTGTTGCATGCCAGGCTGTGACCCAGGCTAAGAGCCACAGGGCAAGAACCCTTATGCCCTCACTCATCAGCCTGCACCAAGAGGCTTGCATTTCTAGTAAGATGCCTGCCTTAACAATAGCTGCAGGGAGGAGGAACAAAACACACTCTCAGGAACTCAGGTATCTCCAATTTCAGCTTCCACCAAAGCACCCACATTTCGCCAGTCCCTCTGGCAAAATCCCTGCCTTAATAATACCTGCAGGGTAGGCACTATTCCCCATTTTATAGTCATATATTGCTTTTCACTATCTGATCTATCATTTCAAAACATTTTAAATTTGCTTTATTTTTGAGAGTATTGTTGGTTCAAAGACCATTCTCCTTGCTCAATGGAACTATAGGCCAAGAGTAGTATAGAAAAATAAACTGGAATCTTCGTAGATAACATAAGTTGTCTTTTTAAAATGCCAAATGTTTTCTGAGACAGCTGTACATATCACTAAGACCAATAACTGTGCTAGGGAATGGATGGCCTGGAAAGCAATGCCAAATTAATACTACCACCATTTCTTTGTGCCACCAAGGAGCAGGAGAAGACCAACTCTTACATCACTTGTGGGTAGCAGTAGCACCAGAGTTTGGCAAAGTTATCCTTTGGACTATAGCTCCTATGATCCTCTACCAGAATAGGCAGTGGTCTGCCAGCTGGAAGATTCTGCAATTTGTAGTCCAAAAGGTAACTTTTCCATTCTCTGGTAGAGACATACAGGGAGTTGCTGGTTATGTGCTGTGCCTATTCATGTCTGGTCAAGATGCCACATCTTGTTGGCATAACATGTGCCACATCAATATATTGGCATATCAACATGGCAACTCAAATTTCATCCTGACTATTGTTGCTACCATCAAAACAAGAACAAACATGTATTTTCTCTATATATGTGGCTTAGCACACAGCAGGCATTCCTAGGCTTAGGGTAGTAATGCTGAGCAGCTTAAGTTCATGTGGTCATAGTCTTTCTTCAGTTCAATGGAAATATATTGTATTTCTAGCAGCAATTTCTAAATTTCTATTTTTTGCATATTATGCAAATCTCTGTTTTTTCAAAGGTTCATTTTCAAGGTCGGCCTAGCACTTGCTAATACACTCACTGTACAATTCTGTACACGTTCATGTCAAAATCAATCCCACTCTTTTCAGTGGGGCTATCTCCCTACTAACTGTGTTTAGCAATTTCACCTTCAGTCATATTTTCCATTAATGCTTTCCCTATATGTTTGTCCAAAGGAAAAACAAATGTTCAACCTTTATACATAATGTATGTCTATCAAATGAAAAGAAATAAAAAAAGAGGAGAAGGAAGAAAATCCAACTGTTATATTTTTTCTGTATTCCTAATAAAAGATTCTCTTTCCTCCCCCCAGTGGCAAATAAGACAAATTCAGAGCAGAGTTATTTGGAAAAGTTACTTTTGTAACTATAACTGCTAGAATCTTCCAGCCAGCATGGTAGAAAGGATTCCTGCAATTGTAGTCCAAGAAAGTATCTTTCCAAAGCTCTGAGTCACTTGTGTCTTGCAAATTTATGTTGGTTTAAAATGTAAGGTGATATGGCATCCATCCTTCCTATGGAAATGCCTTCAATATGAGTATGATTTACTTATTTTTAAAAAAACACAAATTGCTGATAAGAACAAAATAAGTAATTTTGTTCTGCTGGATGAATCAGAAAGCTTTCTAGGAAATAACCTTGCCATTTACACTTGGCATAAGCCTCCTGATGTCTTAGCCTCTTCTAGGAGAGTGTCAGTAAGGCCAGCAGGGAGGGAAGGAAGGTGGCTATGTAATACTTAAGGAGCTTTTCCCATGGCAACTGATATGCCTATTATATCTTTTCAATTACACCATAGCCAAAATGTGGGTCATTTAAGCAGAGGCATCAGGGCTGTTGCATGAATAATAAATGTCAGAAAGCTTTTGAAGTGTCTCTGGGTGCCCCTCAGTGTTAACGACTTTTTGATATTGTTTACTAGGTTCCATATTAACGGAAGAGAGACTAGTATATGAAAATAGAGTTTAACAAAATGACACCCCTGGAAGATAAGGGTTTGTCAGTTGCCAAGCAACGGATATTCTAAAACTGAAAGCTGTATGTTGTAAGCCTCTGTAGGCCGTGAAGAGGGAAAGTTCCACTTTTCCCATTCCATTTATTAATTTCATTAAGAGATTATTTGTGATGTTCATAATTTCTCAGTAGAGGGCCCAACGTGAAGGGCATTGGAATGGATTGAAACAGCACTTACGAGATTTACTTGCTAAAGTACAAAGGAACAATGCATTTCAAGCTGGTGCACATCAAAATATCGTGACACTGGAGTAAATTCTAAGTCTGAATGTGAGTCAGAGGAGCTGTAATGATGCAGCTGACTGCAGAAAAGCGTGCCTGAAAATTATATTTTCATGATCCTGCTTAGGGTGGGTTGTTCTTAGGTGCAGAGTAAGTCTGTATGTGTGTACTGATAACTACTTTCCCATTAGATGAGTGAGGCACCACCCCAGGGAGTAGAGTTAGGGTGACGAAAAGGAAACCAATTGTTAATTATTAATCTGTTGTTATTACATTGTTTCTCAGAATGATCGAAAGATACTTGGGTAATTTTCTGCCACAGGTTCCAGAATAACTTTAACTAGCCTTGGGTACAATTTATGACAATTTTTATAGGAGGAGAACCATTTACTGTTCTCCCTCAGGTCTTGGGTTGGGTCTGTCAGCCTTCAGGGTGGACATCTGGGGCTTCAGAGAAGGAGGAAGGGAGCGAGGGAGACTGTGGTACGTTTTAACCTGGCAGTTAAAAGTCAACTCTACATTGTTCTTTGGAGAAATTTCATAGCCAGCTGTACATATGTTAGAGGCAACTGAGATGCACAATAGATTGGGAACACATGGCAAATTCCACAGTGTAGGTTAGGAGTGGAAAATATTTGGCCCTTCAGGAGTTTTTAGAATGTAACTTCCATCATCCCCGGCTAGCATAGCAAATGGTGAGGAATTCTGGGAGTTTCAGTCCAATCACATCTTGAGGGCTACATATTGCTAATTCCTGTATTAAATTCAGCCAGAAGTTAGGACTCTAAAAAGGTAATTCTAGATGTGAGTTAATTTGAGTGGCACTTGTATCATGTTTATGCCTTCTGACAGAAAATAGGGTGGCCACTTGTGAATTGCTAAGAGGAAGACGATTCATCTGCAAGAGAATGCATGTGTGAGATAGAAACAGAGAGAGAGAGAAAGAGAGGAGGAGAAAAATATGCATGAAATCTGCATCTGTTAATTTATGATCCAATGCAAACTTAACAAACAATTGGAATAATTCCATACTACACAATTATAGCACTGTGATTCCACTTGAACTGCCATGGCTGCATCCAATGGAATCTTGGAGTTTGTAATTTGGTGAAGTACTACAACTCTCTGGTTAAAAATTCTAAGTAACCCTCCTGAAACTGCAAATCCCAAGATTCCATAAGATGGAACCATGGTAGTTCAAGTGGAATCACAGCCAGGAATGCAGCTATGTGGGGGCAAAATGAGGACTTTACTCTCCAAAATAAGAAGACTGACCCCCATTGAAATATTTCAGTCCCAAGATTTCTAGCACTGCAGTAATTTAAAACTTCAGTTGAGCATTTAAAAATACAGTTGTGGCATCTAAAGACAAAGGGCAGGCAAATTTACCAAACAAATGTTGAACACAGCAACACAGTTGTGGGTGTGAATATTTTTCAGTGTCTCGCTCTCTTCAGTGCTAGAAATTTGGAGACTGAAAGAAAAATTCATTGAGAGGAAGAATTTCTATTTGGGGGAACAAGGTCCCCATTTTGCCCCTTCATACCTGCACCCCTGAAATAGTACCCCTGAGGCCCCTTTTGTGTAAAAGGGGCCTCAGTTGCTTACTAATTTAAGGAGGAGTTTCAGAGACCTTTTCAGAAATTCAAATAAGCATTCAAAAATATATTGGGGTGGGGAGAGCATAGGGAATTGCATTCTAGCCCAACTTGAAATCACAGTTCCTTCCAGTTCTACTTCCCAGATGTTTGTGTACTCAGCAAAGACGTAAAGGAGATCTATGCGGATTCAGCTGGAAGTGTGAAGGCTCCTTCCTTCAACTAGGAGATAGGCAAGATCAGCACCTTTGACTGCAAGGCAGAGCCTAAGCATATAGCTGAACATAAGCAAGTTCCCCCTTCGGACCTCCCACCAATCCTGTACTAGTCTGTGGGCTGAGGAGACATTACCAAAAATGGCTAAAGGGTTGGCATTAGTCATTATTTTAATATTTTTGGCATGCTAAAGTCAGTACAGGTTTAGGGAGTAATGGTAATGTATTATTAATGTGTTATTTTTAATCATTTTTTATTTTCTGTAAAAGGAATTGAACGATGGCCAATCCTCCTTCCCAGTGACCCTAAAAAGAACTGCATACTAATGAGAAAACTGTAAAAGTAATGAGACAGCTACAGTAAAAGGATACTGTTTCGCTCTTGATACTCCTGCATCCCCAAACAAGTGTAATGAGCAATGCCATTACTTTAAATGTGTTACTTCTAGACTCTTGGGTGGAGCCAGCAGTTGACACCAGAGATGATGATTTTAAGGGCAGTGTCAGTCCTGATTTCTACTTGTATTCCTAAACAGAGCAGATCTATGGAGCCACTGAATCAATTGCTAAATGATTTATTATATTCACACTTTCATAAATCTCACTTATTCAATAGGATCCAGGTCATACAGTAGTTAGCGGTCTCCTTCCTCCCCATCTTTTTTGCTTGTGTGCAGCCTCATTTCTGAAGAAGCATGAAGAGTGAGATTATCTCATGCCAGATGACAACCAGGGAGAATCTATAGAAGATTCTTAAACACAGCAAAATCTTATATTGGAAGGGCCTTCAGGGAGTCCAGTTTTAGCTCTTTCAGAAGCTTAGTGTAGATAGTGGGAGGACTGAAAGGAAGACACTAGCATCCCATGTTTCCGTTTCCCACTGAACTAATCCCTTTTACATTTAAAATCATCTCATTTGTCCTCCTCTTTGCCAGTTAGATGACTCTTCCCAAGCCTTTTACCAGTGGCGCACTTGACTCTTGGTTCTAATCTTGGGAAGCTCTATTACAGTCTCCTCTACTCCCACAAATGAAGCAACACAGCTCCTAGTTTCTTATTCAAGATCTTGTGTGGTTTGAAAGCAGCAACAGCAATATGAGGTGAGATAGCTCCCAGTTGCCACTCATTAATCTAATATATAAAAGTCAAAGTTTGTCTGTGTCAGGCAAAGATCTCCTACGATTGGCTGCCTGAGAAGATTCTACAGGATCCTGGAATTTACAGTTCAGGGAGGGGCCTTTAGAATTCTCAGCCAGAGAGCTCTTGGGGCTGACTGGTTGCTATGGAGACGAGGCCTAGCAGCAAGGAGGAAGGCAGTGTATTCCCTCAGAAACCGAACCTCTGTATGTTAACAACACTGAATACAGATTAGATTGGGGAATATGGGGGAAAGTTACGGGTTCCGGACAAGAGAATTTGGGGAATTAGAGACACAAGATCTCAAATCTGTGTATTTCAACCGCATCTAATTCCTAAGGTAGAGTAAGGTAATTCCTAAGGTATTTCTAACAAGTATTACCTATGAAAAAATAAAATCCCAGGCAACGCCAAATATATTCACTAGTTTTTAATAAAAGCAAAAGCAGAAAAAAATATTAATTATATCAATAGCCTGAGATTTGTCTGTGATCTCACGCAGAGGGAGGAAACATTAAAATGCTCTGAAGCTATGTGTTTCTATAACAGTTTTAGAAGATGCAGCAGGTATGCCTTATTTGTCTCCTCAACTGGGAAAGGGAGTTCAATGAGGAAAAAAACCTTCACATGCTTCAGAGCTGCACATGATATGAATACAGATATACTGGGCTACAAATTCTCATTCATTGCACAAAGTTTAGCTAGGTGACCATATTGCACTGAACTAGCTACAAATATCTTTGGTGTGAAAGGAAAGGAGGAAGCTGTTCTGCGTGACTAGTTTTCTGCAACTAGAATTGGGATAGATTAAAAATTAACTGCCAGCATCTTCAAGAAGGAAAGATTATTAGCCTATCACTAGCCCAGTAAAGCGTGTGCGTGTGCGTGTGTGTGTGTGTGTGTGTGTATGCCTTCAAGTCGCCTGTCAACTTATGGTGACCTCATGAATTTCAGACAGTTTTCTTAGAAAAGGAATACACAGAGGTGGTTTTGCCAGTCTTTGGGCATTTCTGCAGTACGCTGGCCCTTTCCGCATGTGGGAAAGGAACCGCGTGAAAACGGGACTCACCGGATTTCTTCAGCATCCGGTTGATCCGTCACGACAAAGAGCAGTGCAAGCTCGTCGCTCTGCACTGCTCTGGCATCCAAAATGGTGGCTTTCGGTTGGTGGAGGCTCTCCACCAACCGGAGAAGCTCGCTAGCCTAAAGCTTGCCCCCGGCAGATCTGCAGGCGTGCACTAGTGCACGCCTGCAAATTTGCACCAGAGCGTGGTGATGGAGTGACACGGAGTCACGCGCTCCGTGCTTTTTAAAAACCTCTAAAAGAGGTTTTTAAAAAACACGCTGCGCAACCAGTTCCAGTGGCTCCAGAGTGGACTGAGGTGCGGAACTGCAAAAAGTAGTCTGCCCCAGTCCACTCTACGGTGCAGAAGACCTCCGTTGGAGGTCGCTCTGCACCGTTTAAAAAGCCTGGTGCGGAAAGGGCTGCTGTTATAGTGCTATTATTCACTTTCAACATCCTGTGGAATTCTGTGATTTGTAGTTTACTGAGGCCAAAGCGCTCTCCGGCTGAGAATTCTAAATGCCCCTCAATAAAGTACAAATCCTAAGATTCCATAGGATGTTGACAGTGGAATAATAACACTGTAACAGTGTAGTGTGGAAATGCCCCTTTTCTCTGAAATGTAGCCTACAGCACCTGGTATTCACCAAGGATCTGCCATCCAAGTATTAACCAGGGTCAATACTCCTTAATTTCAAAGGTCAGACAGCATATGGTGCCTTTAATGTATTTAGGCTCTTTGTCTGATTTTAGGCTGATGTCTTTTTCCCAAACCTAAATTTTCTCCTGAGATCTTTTAATTTAATAATAGATAAAGCTACCAAATTGGCTACTAGTCATGATAGCTACATATTAACTCCAGTATGCTGGGTGGAAGCATTCAGTTCCTGCTGGTACACTTCCTACAGGCTTAGGGTTTTCCACTTTGGGAACAGTGCTGGACTCCATAGGTTTTTGGTTTGATCCAGCATGGCTCTTCTTAGGTTGCTGTACTATTCAGTGGAGATGTAAGGGACAAACTGGAATTTATTCATAGAGACAGCATGTATTCTAACACTAAACTGTGGGCTTGAAATGTAAGTTAGAGATACAGAGTGACACATATGCCATTTGAGTCCTATGTTACATTTTCATGATGTGCAAAAAAAAATCACAAAACTAGGTAAAAGCGACAAGACTAACTGTTTTTTCCTGCACTTGGTAACTACAGCAGCAGAAGCATGAAGCAAGTACATATCAGACAGAATGTTTAAAAAGTAAAATAAAAAGAATGTTATCAAATGTATTAAAACCTGTCAATGTAATAAATATTTAGGCTAAATATAAGTGCTAGTCCTAGCTAAAGTAGACCCACTGAATAACTGCTGTATGTTAAGTTAACGTGCATGTAAATTTGGTTTCTTCAGAGAATGAACTCTGGGACTAGCAATCAGATTTTGGCCTCAAATATGTCAGAGACAGAGATAGGGAACAAGCTGACAAACGTTAGACCAAAGTTAATGTAAAATACATAAAACAAATGTAACTGTCCTTTTTTTTAAAAAAAAAATCTGTGCTCTACAAATGGAAATCTCTAATTGGGATTATTGCAGGTTTCCTTTTAATACCCTTTCCATAGACTCCGAAGGAATTCAGACTCAGCAGTTCTTCTTAATGAAACCTTAAATTTAAATGAATATTAGCTCTCTCCTCACATATTCTGTCTAGGCTTAGGAAAGCTGCCTATTGTAATCAAATACAACAGTTTCTTTAGCAGTGCTGAATTTACTAAAGACAGCCCTTCTTCAATGGGGGTTACCAAAGGGGAGAAAAAGAAAATTTCAGAGTGTCAGCAAAGGGACAATCTAATCCTCTTTGCTACTACATCTGCTCTGGCAGTTTTGCTCTACAAATCAAAAGGCATCTCATTAATTAAAGCCCCTTTCCCTTTCATTTTTATTCAACTCGTGAAATGTGACCAGTATTCACAAGGAGAAAAAAGAAGAAGAAAGTTTCACCATACTTCCAACACCAATATCTACCCGAAGAGTATACACTTTGATTTGTTGTCTAGTTTCCGTTACTATTCTTCTCTTGTTTTCATTCTACGTACTTCCCTCCCTCTCCCTCTCCCCTTCTCCTTCTTTTTATTTTTAAGTTGCAGACCTTCTCCTGTGCTAAAGTGCACTACATTCAGAGAGTCTTAGGAAACAAAGCTCCTTGCTTCTTGATCAGCAACAAACTCATCTTTGTTTGTGCAGCTCCAGTTAAGGAAAGAAGGCCAATTTGATGCCGGTTTCTATGGGCCACGGTACAAAGGCATCTATTTGTATGCAAGCTCTCTGGCAGGCACACAGCAGACTATGAGATCATCTGTTTCTGAAATCGCCAGCTGTAATGAGGAACTATAAAAGGAAAAAAAATTATATAAACTCTTTCATACAGTGCTTTTATTTTTCTCACCTGTCTGTGCCACAGATTTAACCATGGTTCTGTGGACAGCTCATAAGGGCAACTAGGAGCATCTCTCTAGACTAAGCTCATTGAACATTTTCATCCATATTTGACTGGATAGCAACACTTCTTGTCTTAAGCAGGAAGCAATGTTTGATTGCCTCAGGCAATCTGTGGCATAGCCTAAAGATTTCTGATTCTCTTAAGGATCTCATGATGTCTATCCATCCAGTATTCCACCTTTCTCCTGAGATGGAACCTAAGGTGGATATTTTACATTTATCACTTCAATTATTTACTTGATATAAAAAATATATCAGGAGAGAACATCACATTTCTTTAACTGACTTCTGCTGATTCATTTTTTTTTTTAAAAAAAAAGATTTTCTTAAATAGAAATAGAGATTCAGGGTGGTGTGGTGGTTTGAGAATTGGACTATGACCCTGGAGACCTGGGTTTGATCCCCCCTCAGCTATGGAAACTCATTGGGTGATCTTGAGCCTGTTACACACTTTCAGCCTGAGAAAACACCATGATAGGTTCGGCTAAAGGTTGTCATAAGTCAGAAATGACTTAAAGGCACACAACAACAACAATATTCTTTTGTATTGCATTGTGCTGACTTTCCTAGGAGAAGAAACACTGACTGGACTAGACTTTTCCTTCTTAAAATGATAATAAGTAGGGATTGGCCCATGCCGTAGTATTTCCTATTACTATCTATGGTTGTGGAAGCTGGACAATGAAGAGAGGTAACAGGAAGAGAACCAACTCACTTGAAATATGGTGCTGGAGGATTGTTCCATGGATGCCATGGATGTTCAAAAAAGACAAATGAATAGATCTTAGAGCAAATTAAGTCTAAACTGTTCCTGGAAGGGAAATTACTAAACTTAGGCTGTTGTGTTTTGGATGTATCATGAGAAAACATGACTCACTGGGAAAAACAATAAAGCTTGGTAAGGGGAAAGGCAGTAGGAATTACAGAGTCAATCAATGAAGCCATGGTTCTGAGTTTACAGGACTTTTGCAGGGTGATTATTAATCAAGCATCTTGGAAGTCTGTCATTCATAGGACAATACCTTTATTGGGCCAACTGAAAAACAAGAAATACATTATGCAAGCTTTTATTTCTTTTACTTTTTATTTTTGAATAATTTTTATTAAATATATAACACACATAACAATACAAAACCATACATAAAATTAAAAAGAACACAAACAATACATTATAAAACATATAGATTAACTATTCTTACATTACTAAACTATAACTATATCACTAAACTGAAACTAAGGCCATTTCAGCAACTTACCTTCTTGTGGCGGTGTCCAGTGGTGATCCCTGCAGTGGCTGTGCTGGGAAAGGAGTGTGACAACAGCATTCCCCTCTGCATGCGAGCATGATGGACACACTACTTTCTTCTATAGTGCAGCTGGATACTTTCCCAGGCTGCACTGGGGCAGGAAGTGCCGCCATCATGCTTCCTGCTCTTCTTCAGGACAGGTAAGTGTAGGATGGTGGTGTGATCACAGATCATTGACAGGCAAAACCCGTCAATGATTTAACTGTGATTGTGCCACCTGGAAACAGAAAAGGAGTGGGACGGTGACAACGTCACACAGAAGCATTATTGTGGAAAAGGCCTTTCTAACAAAAAAGAAACTATAGGTAATTAACACTTGGTTCCTGCCCTTGCAGCAAACAGCTCCTACTAAATAATTGTAGTTAACTTGCAAATCATTACGTAAAATCTAGATTAATTATGTTGCTAATAAAATTATACCTTGACCAAATTGCATTATCACACAATTTTTTGAAGTCCCACCAGCTTCTTCATCATGGAAAAGGTGTTAAAAATCAAACAGGAGAAATAAAAAAATGATGATGTTAGAGTCCTAGGCCTACATCTTAAGATGTTTCTTTTGTTGTCAGCCTGGTAACTGACAACAAAAGCAAAAATGTTGGTCTGTGACTTAACAATCTTTTTAACACCTTTGTCTGATGAAGAAGCCAGTGGAGTTTCAAAAATTTGCATGATGTATTTTGTACTTTTTGTATCTTTTAGTTGGCCCAATAAAAGTGATTGCTGTTTTGTGTATTTTGGCGTTTGTTGTATTTGCTGTATGGCCAGCATGGCTACCATAAATATGTTTTCTCATTCAAAGGCCATTTCTGCACTATACTGTTACAGTGCTATTCCACTTTCAACATCCTTGAAATCCTGGAGTTTGCAGTTTAGGGAGGGGCATTTAGAATTCTCAGCCAGAGAGCTCCTTGGCTTCAGTAAACTACAAACCCCAGAATTCCACAGGATGTTGAAAGTGGAATAATAGCATTCTAACAATGTAGTGCTGAAATGGCCATCGGAGTCTCCATAAGTCAAAGCTGACTTGACAACAATTAACAGCAGCATGTGAAACAGGGGGTGAAAATGGCTGTCAGCTTAAGTCCTACTATCCTCAGGCAGCAGGTACTGAGGGACGAGGTGGGAGAATGTAGAATTATTACTTTGCCTGCTTTCCCCCCAACCCTAAATTATCCTGATGCTCTCAAATGTAATCCTACATCCAGTACTGAGGTAAGGGTCACATCCCAGCCCAGTTGCTTTTTCTGTTTGGAATGGGGAGAAAAGCTCCATCTTGTCCTTCACATGGACAGCAGAATTTCTTGGGCCACCTTAGTAAACTCAAACTCTCACACAGAAGTACAACTCTATAAATTGATTGATTTTTTAGTTTGTTATTCATCTGCCTTTTATTTAATTAATGCAGACACGCCATACTCTTTAAGACTTAAACCCTTTTCGCACCTTACCTTTTTGCGCTGCTGAGTTGGGTTTCTCGTGTGAGAAGGCTTGGAAGGAACGCTGCCGTGTCCCTGCTGCTTTGGCTTCACAGCTCCTTTCCTCCTCGCATGAGCGCCCCGCCTCTTCCATTCACAGTGCAGCCTGCGACCTCCCAGGCTGCACTGAGGAGAGGACACGCGACCGGCCCGGCTCCCGAGGCACCGCATGCCAGGTAAGTGCCCGTGGGGCCCTGGAGCAATGTGCAACCATGTACCATTTTCAGCTTTGAGCCGAAAATGAAAAGGTGCATGCGCGGTCCGCGTCAGGCCCTTGAGCATCGCGTAAATGTGAGTGCATCACGCAGACCGCTCCTTACATTTATGCAATGCTCAAGGGGCCCTTTCGCTTCAAAAATGCTGTTCAAAAAGGGCCTTAGAGAAGGTGAGGGTGCTTAAGCACAAAGCTACTCAGAGACTCATATTGCCCTTGACATCCTTGTCCAGGTACACAGAAAGCAGGGCATACAAGACCATGATAAGTATTGTATCTAGGCCATAGTATCTAAGGACACTTTATTGTGAGAACATAATCTGGTAAGTAATTTTTTCAGGATACTTATTTGGTTTAAACCTATGTACTACCTATGATTCTGGATTGCATACAGTCAGAGGTGGCCATGGTATGCTACAATGTGAATAAGCTGGCTTCTTTCCTCACTCGCTCCATCAATTATATTTAAAGTTGCACATTACCAAACCCCCAGTATCAATGATTTTTTAAGGACATGGTTTCTCTACATTGTGAGCTGACAAGGCTTCTGTTTATTTTGCAATGATTAGAAAACCACAGTTAATCTTTTCATTTTAATAAATTATCTGAATTAAAATCTGGTAAAATCTAATAAAGTTATCAAAATTTATTTATATGCGTAAAATTGTAACCCTGCTTGCATTTATGTGGGAATAAGTTCAGTTGAAATGAATGGCAAATATTTACAGTTAAGCACATTCAGGACCAAAGTGTTCATGATCATTTTCTTTCATCTTGTTTCCATCATCCAATGGGAACTAGGTAACAGGGGAGCAGATCTATGATTTGCAACTTTCTGCGCACCTACAATCTAAAATTTACTGACAATATTTTCACAGGATTGTCTTTTGGTTTGAGGCAACATGGTTCCCATTTTCTTATCTGGTGCTGAATGCAGTACTCGTGAAATATCTAAGTAAGATCCTGACCAGCAAGGCTGTGCTTTGCTTGCATATGTTTTCTTGTTCACTTCCCTGCTGCTTCTACCCCTTTCTTTCCAAACAAGTACAGTAGCCCCTCCACATTTGTGAGGGTTAGGGGCACAGAACCCTCAAAAGTGAAAAAATCATGCATAACTCCAACCCCAGCAATTGTCTTCCAGAGATCCCCCTCCCATTCCTTTGCCTGTGGCCCCAGCATTGGGGTGCAGGGGAGAAAAAAGACGCAGTAAAGGGCTTACCACTACTTTCCCCTCAAAGGGAGAAGAGCACTATTCTTCCCTTCTAGTTATTGCTGGTGGCCATCTTGAAAATAGCCAGGTAGGAGCAAAGAGAGCACCTAACCAATCAGCAGCCATTACACAGCAGCATATGCAGCTACATGGGAGAGAGACACACCTCCAGCAATGGAAGGGGGCTTTGCTCATTCAAAACGAGAAAACATCCATTCTAAACACAAGCCTCACAAACCTGGGGTGAGGAATGCAAGGGGGAAAAGGGAGGGGTAAGCACATTCCTTGCAAATAAACAACTTTGTGAAGGTCAGACCCACAAATGTAGAGGGAGGACTGCAACTGTATGTTGTTTCTTTTTCTTCAAAGATTGTTCCTGTTGCATTGGTTGTGCCCTTGATAGAAAATGAAGTAGAAGACTTGATCTTTGGAGCAGTTCTCGCAAAAGGGGCATTATAATTTTAGATTGCACTGTTTGGGGACAGGACGGCTGATGAATAATCATTTATAATGTTGCCTTCCAATCATGTCTTGAACTTGACTTGAGAACTTTAAAACAGTCATACATAAATAATTCATATGCTTCTGGTTATTGGATCCTCTAGTTGGGAGACAATTAAGCTCAGTAATTAGATAACATTGTATTCTTTTTATGGAATTAGAGTATCCTGTTCTAGGCTCCATAAAAGGTAGGTTCAATTTGTTTCTGGAAGCCCTCTGTTTGCATCTATTATATACTTATCAAAAGCATTGGATAATCCCTGGCTATCCACAACTACAACCATGAATAGGTTAGGAGCTCTACATTCAGGAAATAAATGCACATGTGCATGTGTTCACACACAGACACACACACACATTAAATAAAGGGGACCTAAGTAGTGTGCAGAACATCTGCTAAATAATAGTTAGCTTCTTTAGAGGACTGTCAACTTTTGAGATTAAACTACACATAGGCGTATGTTGACAAGATAAAAGTAGCTCTCTTGGACATCATGAATTATGAACTTAGACAGACAATAGCAGGCATAATTATTTAAGCTGAGTGAGAGCCACATCATATCCTTGAGCTTAATGACAAAAGCTCTTGTTTATTTGACTAGCGCTGAATTGAACTCATTGTTTATGGGAATTCTGCTAGATGGCAAATAGGATAGACTGTTTCATTTCATACCACCCCGATAAGTGGGTGAGAAACAACCCATATTAAAAATGAATTATTCAGCAACACATACTATGATGTATAAGAACACACATTTGGCTAATCTGTCACTTTCTAAAAAGATGTTGGCTATGATTTATGATCAGTATTACTATGCAAGATGGAAGGTCAGATTCAGTAGGTGTATTGGTTCAGATTATGGATCCATTCTTCCAATAGGAAGTCTTTTAACACATCTAGCTGCCCACAGCAACATTAGTTTTCTTCTCCACTCCCAATCTTGGAATAGCTACACTCAGTTAAACATTTACAAGCATAGCACCCATTCTCTCATCTGTCCTGCCTAGTCTTAGTGTTCACTACTACTACCCCCCACCCCAAACTAGTTATATAAATTGCTTCCAGGTAGCCATCTTATATCATTCACATGAGTGGCATGAAGAATAGGTGCTTACTGTAACAGTCTACATGGCTATGCCCTCCATGTTCAAACAGCCATGTTAATCTGTATGGGCGTGTGCGTAATGCAGACATGTATATATCCCTGAACACTTGGCAGCAACATACTATTGCTGGGAAAATCCTTTCCCTTCTCCCAGATACTGTGAGAATTGCTGCTAAGTTCAGAGTACTGTATTTAATGACCTAGAAGATGCACTGATGTATAAAATGCACCCCATTTTCAAACAGTATTTTTTGGGGGGGGGAATGAGGCTTATACACCAGTATATAGGGAAGCTTGACAGGGAAGGCAGATTGTTCCATTGGCCTCTGAAAGTGTTCTGCTGAGGACAAAATTCTGCATTCCAACAACAGACAATGGGGCTGCAGCCCTCATAACCAGTTGTGTGAGCTTCAGACCAGATTTGGGATGGTTTGTTAGATTAGAGCTTATAATAAAACTGCACTACACAGATAATGTTTTTGATATCACTGTAATGGCCAGGGTCCATCCTGGGCTTTGCAGTTGGAATTTCAAATTCACTAAAGTTCAGGAGAATAGACTATCTCTAGCAGAAAAGTACCTTGTCAAATTACATATCCTAGGATTCCATAGGATGGAACCATGACAAAGTAGTGTCAAACTGCTAGATTTGTGCAGTATGAATATACCTTTAGTATAATCCAGCAAAACAATACTAATGTTGTTAAGGTACAGTCCTCCTTCCACATTTGCGGATTTGACCTTTGCAAATTTGATTATACGCAAGGCATGTGCTTGCTTCCCACCCATTTTCCTCCTTCCATTCCATTCCTCATCCTAGGCTTGCGTTTAAAATGGATGTTTGTTTGTTTGTTTTCTTTTGGGTGAGCAAAGCCTCCACCCACTGCTGGAGGCATGTCTTCTCTGACATGTGGTTGCACATTTTGATGTGTAATGGCTGCTGATTGGTCAGGTACTCTCTTTGCTCCTATTCCTCCTCTCTCATGATGGTAACCAGAAGTAGCTAAAACCCCAGAACTCCACTCCTCTCTGTCTGAGGGGAAAGTACTGGTAAGCCTTTTACCTTGTCTTTTCTCTCTCCTTCCCAAGCCAATGCTGAGGCCAGAGCCAAAGGAACTGGAGGGCGGAAATCTCTGGAGGGGAATGGGAGGGGGATCACCAGAGGAAGACTAATTACATTTTTTCCACTTTTATGAGGGTTCTGTGCCTCCAATGCTTGCAAATGTGGAGGGGCCACTGTATAGGCATATAATTCAAAGAAAGCCAGCATGATAAAGTGGTTTGAATGTCAGACTTTATCTCTGGGAAACCAAGATTCAAATCCCCAGTCAGTCATGGAAACTCACTGTGTGACCTGGGCAAGTCACAGTCTCTCAGCCTCAGAGGAAGGCAATGGAAAACCGCCTTTGAAGAAATCTTGCTGAGAAAACCCTATTATAGGGTTATCCTAAATCAGGGTTGACTTGAAGACACACAACAACAACAAATATAGTGCAGTCATTTGATAATATATAGGTATATAGTTCAATAATTTGTATAAGACACCAAAATGGAGAACATTACCAGTTTATTATCATTTTATCCCTTTTTATGCCTCGGGTAAAATCTGTCTTTAGTTTTTCCTCAGGTAACAAAAGGATGCTTAAGTAACAGGGTTTCAATCCTCACAGACGCTTTTGACAATAAGTCCCATTGAACTTAGCAAGACCTACTTCTTCATAAACATGTATATGAGTTCACTGCACATAGTGGAACAAGAAGCACCAAAAACGATTGCATTGGAATAATAAGCAGTGTAGATGAACCATCGCTTTATTATGCTTCTCTTGCAATTTCAGAACTGTGCATCATTCTTCATCTTTGCTCTTTTTAGGCCAACAGGCTTGAGTAGAAGTTCTGAAGCCTGTGAAAAACAAATGCACAGAAAGCAACAGTAAAGTCTGTAGTGTTTCAGACACCATGGTAACTCAAATTGCCTGACAAATCCAGGGCACATTTCCATTTAGGGTTTTTTCCTCCCCTGGTAAAGAAGAAAACAGTCTCTTTTTGAGACTTCTTAGTGATTGCAAATTGGTGGATCTTCTCAGAAGAAGCCAACTCAAGCTGGCCTAGCAGCCCAAGGACTGTGTCGAACACATCCAAAGGTTGGCAAACAGAGAGCAAAAATTTATAAAGAAGGGAAGCCAGGATAATGGCAAGTGCCCTCTGAGTTGGCAAGGCCAGAGGACTTATCCATAGTAAGCTCACAGTAAATTACAGAAGACTTCAATGGACCAGTGAGACCTGCTCCAAAGCCTATTCAGGTCAATGGGAATCCTTCTGCTGATTTCAATAAGCTCACAGTCTAGCCATAGAAGAGGGATACACTTCAGACAGCCTTTCATTTTCCAAGCTGAGCTGAATCGCACTCAAATATGGATGTGAAAAGCTTTGGAGTGATCCAATTATCAGAGCTTTGGGTGTGTGATCTGCATGGCATGGTAGACAGACACAGTTGGACAGTGTTAGGCTTGGTAGGGATGGGGGTGAGAGTGAGAATGGAGGGGGAAAACAGGGCAGGCTCCCTTTCGACTTCTCAACTCTGTTGCCTTGTGACCAAAAAAAAAAAAAAAAAATGAAGGGATCCTTATCAGACTAACAGAAGGCCTTTTTTTCCGCCTGAGGCTTTCCCCCAAAGATTTTCTTTTCTTTTTGAAAAGAAGGAGTATGAACAAGAGAAAGATGCACAGATAGACAAAGTGATATTCATAGGGAAGTAGCTGTCCAAGTTTTGCTGAAAGTGAACCATCACACATATTAAATTTGTTTCCGATGATATTGAGGACCAAGGACCAAACTAGATTTTTCCTAAAGATACCTCAGAAAAATCTCAGAAGGCTTCGTGTTCTGGGAAAGGGCAAAGAAAGCAGGGATAACTTTGCTAATTTCCCACCAAGTTTTCCCCATTCACAAACAGATTATATACCTGTAATCTTAGGCAAAAGATGAGATTTTTTTTTTACTTAGGGTGTTAAGGGCACATATGTACTGGTGAAATGCCTTGGGATTTGGCAGTCATCATATCTGTTCTGGTCTTTAAAAAAAAATGTTGTACTTCTTGTCTATTCTCCAGGAATTTCTGCCTCTTAGTCAAGTTCAGTCTTGGTATTTTGGGCAGTGGCGGTCCCTTTGGGCTGTTGTGTTGGTGGTTTGATTCCTAGCTGGGTTGTGCCCCATTGGGCCTGGAATTTCTGTGGGTGGTTGCATTTGTTCCTACTCCCTCATTCTTGTTGCTTTTTCTTACCTGTGGAGGTGGTTTGTTCTTCCTATTTGTTCAGGGCTTTGCTTTGAGTGTGCGGTGTGAAGCATTGGGAATTTTTTTCCATTAGTCTATAACTGCAGTGAGGGGTCTTACTCATCATTTTTTGAGGTTTTCCTTTCCTACACATATGAGGATTGCTTTGGTTTGATTGGCATGTCGCTCTCTTCAAGCTGATTGGCTGCTGTTTAATTCTTGGTTGCTGGTGGCCACCATTTTGGAGTATGGACTCCGGTTGGCCATTTTGTATCCTATATTTTCTGTTCCTGCTAGGAGCAGCTATTTTGAGATAGCATTATGGGCACGGCCATTTTGGTTCAGTGTGTCCATATACATGCACATGCCACCAGCCATTTTGTTGTAGGTCTTGCAGGTAATGCCATTTTATTGTCTGTTCTGGTTAGTTTCTGTTCTTGGGGTGCAGACATTTTGTGTTATTGATTTGGACATAGACATTTTCAAGTATATTTTGTCATGGGTGCAATGTTGGCCATTTCAGGTGCCTGTTCATTGATCATCACTGTAAAGGCTGGGTGTGGACACCATAATTTTGGGTGCAGGCAGAGGTGTGGCCATTTTATTTTGTCCAGTTGTCAGGCCTTTTTGGTGATTAGGCCTAGCTAGCCCTTAAGCACTGGTTGTGTGTTTGGTCAGGCCTAGCACTACAGCATCACTTCCTGGTGGTCTGACTGGGCTGGCTAGTTCCTGTTTTGCTGTGCTGCTGCATACTTAATTTTCCACTAGGATTCCCACAAAGTGTTGCTTCTGTGTGGTTATGGCCTAAGTGGTTAGGATCTGTCTAGTTGTATTTTGGTCCATAATCTGTCGGTATAGCCAGCTTTTAAGTGTGGTCTTTCTCAACAATAGTTTTGATCAGGGGATCCTTTGGGGCAGCGTGGTTCTCAGGGGCTTGTCTGGTATTTCCGAGTGGCCTTTTTCATTGTTGGTTTGTGTAGCTGTTTGAACTAGATTGTTTCTGGGATGTTGTCACTTACGCCTGGTTTTGCTGTTGGTTGGTTTGTGTTTTAGACTAGGAACAGTTTGTGTATCTGTCTAGTTGAAGGGCAAGTTTGAGTGCTGGACTAGTATGAGGTTGGGTGCCTCACTAGTATGACTTCTAAAAAGGGTAAGTCAAAGGGCTGGGCCATGATTAAGAAGCTTCTTGTCAACTGCCTGCATCTGGTGCTGCTTGGATCTTCAGACAATGGGGAGGGGGAATGGCACACTTGGAGTGGGGCAGTAGCCCTCTACCAGGGCATAGAGCCAGATGTCCTATGGGGTTATCTCTTTAGGTGATCCAAATATGCCTTTAAGGGACCATTCGTTGCCAGTTATACTTGAGCAGATATTGAAAGGGGATTATGTGTTTGATATTGAAAGGGGATGTGTTTTCTCTGCTATTTAGGGAACCAGAGAAAAAGGACTGGGAGAACATGGATGAAAAAGAAAGAGATAAGGTTAGGAAGAGTAAAGTTGATAGGAACTGATATAATTGGTTCTCAGGAATGTGTGTGTGTGTGTGTATACTGGTATTATTGTGAGAGCACAGCCCTGGAGAGCATACATACTTATGGATAAAAACTTATCAGGCTTACTGTGATTTTGTGGGGTCAGCATGGCTTTTGTATGATGAATAATTTCATATGAGGTGGCTATGAATCCAGCGGTTAAATGGGATCAGGTCTATTTGCAACTGTGGGTCAGTTTGATGACTCCAGTGAGGCCAATTCAGGGTGAAGGATCTCACAGTGGACATATGGTCCAGGAAGCTAAGGCTACATCCTGCTTGAAAGGTCAGGGTCAGCCAGTTACCACTGGTCAAAGCAAGTTGTATTGGGAGTTTGGCATGCATGGCTCTTGTAGCTGGTGCCTGTGAACATTCCAACATGAGTGCTTTATTTATAGGACCATGTTGGCCATCCTGGTGGAGAAAAGAGACTAAGCAGACATTTGTCCCTTGTCTGTGGCAGATAGCATAGGAGAATATTGGTGTACACCTTTGGCACCCCTTTGGTATGGGGTCGGACTCTGGAACTCCCTATTTAGGGTTCCACTGCCCGGGGGTGGGGAAGGAGGCTACCTTTGAGGCCAACCATTCAGATTCTCACTTGTAGATTCTAAAGCTTGGGTGGAAGTTCCCTGGGCTACCTTCAACTTATGGCCAAATGGAAAGCAGCCCAAGTATTTGGATTGCCTTTGAGGTGGAACTGTTTTACCCAAGGTAAGGCTGAGGAGGTAGTCATGGAGTGATACCTGGTTTCAGTTGAACTTGTATCAGGTTGCTCCTCCCTCTTGCTCCATTTCCACTCCAATGTAACATAAATAGGTTAGGTTAAATAAAGTGGCCCTTATTTAACCCAATCTTGCTATGCCATGGTTGGTTGTCATTTATAATTTTTTAAACTGTGTTTAACTTTTGTAAACTTTTAAATACTAGTATTGGGGAAAAGACAGAGAAACAACAACAACAACATACCCTAAATATCTGAAAGGCACCAGATCTCATCTGATCTTGGGTCAGCTCTGATTAGTACTCGGACAGGGGACCACCAACTGCTGGTTATATTTCAGAGGAAGGAAGGAACTGGGAAAACCATCCCTGAATATTCCTTGGCTTTGAGAAATGAAATTCTGCTTGTTGAAGAGCAATGTAGGTCTCTTTCTTGGTAGATATCTCTGGAGGGCTGCTGCTCTGCACAATCAGAGACCAGCATAAATGGGACAAGGCAGGAACTCAATATCATATATGTTGCTTCTTGAACAAAACATTTTTGTGTGGCAGAACTGTTATTCTGCTGAAAGGTCCCAGTAACAAAGCACAAAACTGAGCTGAAGTGGAGTCTTGTGGATTCTGACACAACTGAATAAGATTAAAGACCTGTGATTGACCATTGCTTGTTGTTTATGATGGAAGCAGTTAATACCAATATGTAAAAATCCACAATAGTGTCTATACTATTACAACTTAATTTCTATACTATAACTTAATGACATTATTTTATTGTTACATACAGAATTTCTATACTATAATAACTTAGGGACAATATTTTATTGTTATATATAGAATGTATAATCTGAGCTGCTGAATACTGGTAACATTTATTTAGTTGTGGGTAATTCTTAACAGCATGCAACAGCTCAGCTGCTCATGAAAATATTGTTTCAAGTTGAGGAGACAGGTGGTTACTAACCTATTTTTACTTTTTAAAAAATCAATGCCTGTGCGGTAATATGGCAAAACAGAGTACTTTCAAAACTAGCATAGGAACTATACTGTTTGAAAGAGTATATTTGAAAATAATATGAAGTGTTTTGAAACATATAGCTGTGGAAGCCAGGGTATATTAACTTTTAATTTAAAAAAAACCTATCGTATTGATGGTACAGTCATCCCTCCACAGTTGTGGGTTTGACATTCATGAATTTGATTATTTGTGAGTGTGCTGCATGCTTCCCTCCGCCTCCCAGTTCTCCTCCTCCCATTCCTATGCATTTTGCCTCAGCCAAGTTCTCTGAGGCAAAACAGGAGGAAATGGGTGAGGGGGAAGGCTACCAAGAACCTTCTTTCTTCCTTTGGAGTTTCCCCCCTCCTCTCCCCATGCATTTTGCTCCAGCATGGAGAACTCTCACTGAGGCAAAACAGAAGGAAAGGTTGGAGGAAAGCTTCCAAGAGCCTTCCTTTTCTCCTCTGGAATTTCCCTCTCTCCTTCGCATCCATTTTTTCTGCACTGGGAAGAGGCGAACTCTGGAGGAGTAAAGGAAGGTTCTTGGGGACCTTCCCCACCCCATTCCCTTCCATTTTGCATGGGAAGGGGAAGGGGGAACCCATGGCAGGGAATGGGAGGGGAGCAGATGTGGGAGTTATTTGCCATTTTTCCACATTCGCAAGGATTCTGTGCCACAAACCCTTGCAAATGTGGAGGGAGGACTGTAACAAGGAATGAACGTGCTGAATATTTATCATGAAAAATAACAATTGGATATAATAGCCCAAATTAAACATTCTTATATCCCACACTTAGCTCAGAGGCAAAGCTAATTTTGTGCTAGAATCTCTTCCCTTAGGTTCAATAGGAATTAACAGGACTTAAGTTTGACCACTTTTCTCACTGTCACCTCTCAGTCTCATGAAGAATATTGATTGATTGATTGATTGATTGATTAATTGATTGATTGCATGTATGTATCACCCCTCTGTCCAAAAAATAAAGACATTTAAAACATTACATATTTCAAATACATAGATACATAAAAACTTTTCAAACAAACTAAAAATGCTCCTTACAAATAAATTTAAAACCAACCTGTTAAAAGCATCAGAGAAATTTCAAGGACCAAAGTCCATGTAATACAAAACCATCTTACCTGCCCATCGGAAGCTCAAAAGAGATGGACCCTCAGCGTAACATCCCTTGGCAAGGAGATCCACAACTGGAGTTCTACTACAGAGAAACTGTGTTATGTGTATGTACCAACTTAGCTGCTTGAGGTCTTGGGACACCCAACAGGGCCTCTGCTGAAGATTTTATATGTTAAATAGTCTCATATGGGAGAAGGCATAAACAGGCTGTTTAGGACTCTGTAGATCAAAACCAGCGCCTTGACTGATCTTGGAAACAATATTTAAAAGACTGGCCTTTCTTTCTTTCTTTCTTTCTTTCTTTCTTTCTTTCTTTCTTTCTTTCTTTCTTTCTCCACCCCAGCCCCTTTGTATCATTCATTGCAGAAATGGATGAGTTACAATAACAAAAATTCTCAATTGTTCTCAGTCAACACTTTTACCGCTTCTGAGTTAAATTATTCTGGGAATGTGACATTTCTTATGGGCTTTAATTGTAAGGTGCTTGGCTCATGTGCAAAGCAGAGAATTCTATTTTCTTGAGACTGTGGTAAGGGAAACTCTGACATGCTGTGAGAAGCTTAACTGGAGTCTTCTGTATTCACAAACCAGAATTTAACGGAATGAGCATGAGCCTTATAATTCTAGTAACTTTCTTTGTAAAGTCAAGAGGCCACAATGAGATCTGTTAAAAAAAAAGATCACATGTCTTTTTCAGCAGTTCATTGCAGTCTAGTGTAGCATTGCACTAGTCAGTGCATGAGATGGTTAGCTAGTTTTGCCAGATGCATAGCAGGTGAAGTGTTCATATATAGCCCTGTTTCAGGGAAGGAGAATGCAACAGAACACTCTGAAATACCTCCCAGCTACATCTAGTAAGTCAATATCAGGTTGGTAATTTCCTTTGTAGAGAGAGCTGTAATTAACAAATAGATTTTATATGGGTAGGGTTTTTTTAATATAGCTTCAGAGAAGAACTTGAATAATAAGTGGAAATTTATGTTACACAGTCCAACCCAGTGAACAAGTTTATTTGGAAATTATATTAAATTTGTGGATAGTGATGTTAAAATAAATGACTTTGGACTTCTGAACTTTCTAGGGGTAAATCTTAAACATATAATAGGAGCATGTATGCTTTGAGTGTTTGACTACAATTCTGGAAGCTAGAGTTCAAATCTCTGGAAACTGGAAACTCACTGGGTGACCT